>JAVXUP010002922.1:0-97351 GCA_033070095.1 Escallonia herrerae
CTGACCCCCTCCACCCCGACCCACTTGAGGAGACTGAATGGTGCTGCACGGCCGAGCATTGCCACCAGATCCTGACCTCACCCCCGGCGCGGCACCACCTTGCTATGAGGACGGCCCTCGACCACAAGCTGAAGATCTTGAAGAAATCAACCTGGCCGACCCAGGCGAGGAACCACGGCACACTTACATTGGCACAAAACTCGCCCCCGGCCGAAGAGAGGAATTGGTTTCCCTTCTGTGCGAATATCGTGATGTCTTGGCATGGAGTTACAATGAGATGCCCGGACTGGATCCTGCCTTAGTCACACACCATCTCAACATTGCTACCGGATCCATCCCTGTCCGACAACACCCGCGGACATTTTGCCCCGAGCTCGAGTTGAAGATCAAACAAGAGATTGAACGCCTTCTGCAGGCAGGCTTCATTGAACCTATCACTCACCCAATTTGGCTGGCTAATGTCGTCCCTGTACAAAAAAGAATGGCCAAGTCCGCGTTTGTATTGACTTTCGAGACTTGAACAAGGCGTGCCCCAAAGACGAGTTTCCACTACCCAATATCGACATGCTTACAGAGGCCGCCGCCGGACATGAAACCTTATCTTTCATGGATGGGTTCGCAGGTTATAATCAAATTCGCATGAACCCTGACGATAGCGCCAAGACAGCCTTTCGCACTCCTATGGGTAACTTTTGTTAGAAGGTCATGCCCTTCGGCCTCAAGAATGCAGGTGCTACCTATCAAAGGGCGATGACAGCCATATTCCATGACATGATACACCGCACAGTGGAAGACTACGTCGACGATCTCATCATCAAGTCTAAGAAGGAAAATGATCATCTCACTGACCTCCGAGCAGTCTTTGATCGTTGTCGTCAGTACAATATGCGGATGAATCCGCTGAAATGTGCCTTTGGAGTCTCCTCCGGCAAGTTCCTCGGCTTCTTGGTCAGTCGACAGGGCATCGACGTTGACCCTTCTAAAGCCGCTTCCATCCAAGAGATGCCACCCCCCACAAGCACCAAACAGTTGAAAAGCTTTCTCGGTAAGGTCTCTTACCTCCGTCGGTTCATCCCTGCCTTGGCCGAACTCATCACACCCTTTCAGCACTTGACACGCAAGAGCGCACCATGGAGTTGGGGTGCGCCCCAACAGCAAGCCTTTGACAAGATCAAGTCGGTACTCATGTCGCCGCAAACCATGGTGGTACCACGACGAGGTCTGCCCCTCCTACTATACTTGACCTCCACGCCCAGGTCCATAGGGGCTTTACTTGCTCAAGAGGTGGATGGGGTGGAGCGTCCCGTTTATTATCTCAGTCGGTCAATCAGGGGGCCCGAAGCCAATTACTCCGAGCTCGAGAAGCACTGCTTGGCTTTGGTTTACGCCTCACAGAAATTCAGACACTACTTCTTGGCACATCAGATCACACTCGTCACCAAAGCTGATCCACTCCGCTACATGCTTACACGTCCCGCCCTGTCTGGTCGACTCACCCGTTGGTTGTTGCTATTGGCCGAGTTCGGCTTATCTATCAAGAATCCTACAGCTCTACGGAGCCAAGCACTTGCAGACCTCTTAGCCTTTTTTCCACGCCAACAATATGAGCCGACCTCGGACCAATTGCCTGGGGAGGAGACGGCCTTTATCACCGACATCCATGAATTGTGGACGCTTGAATTCGACGGTTCATCCACTAGCAAAGGCCCCAATGGAACACCCCTTCGGCAAGGGGGTGCCGGTATAGTCCTCCGGAATCCCGGTGGTGTTACCACCTCCCTATCCTTCAAGCTCGCATTCCCAGTGTCTAACAACGAAGCTGAGTACGAGGCGCTTGTCATTGGCCTCATGCTCGCCGTCAGTATGGGGGCTAAGGCCTTGTGTGTGAAAGGAGACTCAAATTTGATCATGAAGCAGGCTGACGGAGAGTTCGCAGTCAAGGAACCAGCCTTGGCACCTTATCGTGCCTTGGTGCAACACTTGGAAGGAAGACTTGGCCATATCCAGTATGAACATCACAACAGGTGCCACAACAGACATGCGGACAGCTTGGCTACGATCGCGTCAAAGCTGGAGGTTGCGGGTGAGCAGCGAATGCTAACCATCATCAAGAGAACGGAACCATGCACAGCATTGCGCCTAGTCCCGAAGGACACTACTGCAAACGATTGGAGGCAGCCAATCATCGACCAACTTAAGACGCCATCTCTTGCTTATGCCTCTACTCTTACAGACTTTTTGATGTTGGGAGATGTCTTGTATAGACAGTGTCCCGGAGGCACTCTAGCTAGGTGTTTGGCCTCGGAAGAGGCAAAGCACAAATTACGGCTTGGCCATCAAAAGTGTTGTAGCCTCGACGGTCCCCCTCTATACCGTCGCCTCCAGCGTATGGGCCTCTATTGGCCATCCATGGCCAAGGATGCCTCAGATATCCAAAGGGACTGTCCTGAGTGCTTGTATGCACCAGACAATGCAGAAGCTCTTGTCATTGACGTCAAAGGTGACTGGCGTCAGCCTCTCATCCAGTACCTATCCCACGGGATCCTACCACCTGAACGTAACTCAGCACGATCCATCAAGCGCAAGTCAGTTAAGTATTTCGTGACGGAAGGCGAGTTGTTTCGCAAGGGCTTTTCGGGACGCACCCTGCGATGCTTGCAGGGTGCCCAAGCAGTCGAGGTGATTAATGAAGTACACAATGGTGATTGTGGTGAGCATCAAGGCTCTCAGAAGCTGTATGCAGAATTGCTAAGGTTGGGGTACTACTGGCCGACTATGGAATCTGACGCGATCTCTCACGTCCGACACTGTCAACCCTGCAGAGACACGCTGACAGAATGCACACACCGGCGTCCGACCTCCGTATGATCTTGGCCCCTTGGCCATTTCACTCTTGGGCTCTCGACCTCATAGGCCCCATCCACCCAACATCACGGGGTCACGCTTGGATTATGGTGGCAACGGAACGTTTCACGAAGTGGGTCGAAGCCATACCTCTGCGACGAGCCACGGGAGGCGTCATTGCCAACTTCTTGCGCGACCACATCGTTTGTCGCTTTGGTATCCCCCGGTGCGTCATATCTGACAACGGCACGCCATTCATCAACAGGGATGTCCGAGCTTTCATGGAAGGATACAACATCAACCACGCTACATCCACGCCTTACTACCCACAAGGAAATGGTCAAGCTGAAGCTTCTAACAAGACTCTACTACGGGTATTATCACGAATGGTCCATGATGCGAGTGGTTCATGGTCTGGAAAACTAAGCCTTGCACTTTGGGCTTATCGAACCTCCAAGCACACAGCAACAAAGGCCACGCCCTTTTCCCTTGTCTACGGGGACGAGTGTGTGGTACCAGCCGAGATTGCGGTCGCGTCAGCCAGACTCGCCCTAAGCAGTGGCCTTGGGGAGGAAGAAACCAGAATGACCACCCTTGAAGGACTTGATGAAAAGAGAGCCAATGCCTTGTGTTGTATGAAGAAGTACCACGAACAACTCACTAAGGCATATGGAAAGACTGTGAATCAATGGACATTCGCTGAGGGCGACCTTGTTCTCCAAGCTGCCAAACATATACGCGCCAACATGTCAGCTCCTAAGTTCACACCAAATTGGGAAGGACCACTTCAAGTGCATGAAGCCAGAGACAACGGCTCTTACCTCCTGCTCAACATCGAAGATGGACAAATCACGGCACCTATCAACGGCCACTATTTGAATAAGTATTATGCTTAACCAGCTGCGGATCGCTCCCCTGCCCTACCCTCCCAAAGCTTAGAACACCCACACACAGCATTTTTTTGTCTATGCATACTTGTTTATGACTTGTAACTTTTGTTGATCGCCACAAGTTCTTACTTTACTCATGTATTGGCATTTTGGCCTAAATGCTATCAATGCAAAGATCATTTACTAGCCTTAACTACTGTATGTCATGCACTCTTTCACTTACACTTTGCTCACTAAGCCGCTTGCTATGGGCGGGGAGGGGGGAACCACAACGGGAAAACAACACATGCAAGACATACAAGCACATCAAAAGCTAAGCATCATCTCACAACAAACATAGGTACAAAATAACCACATGACTACAACATCCATATCAACCAAATGAGTACAAGCCAATGGTTCAGGGGGCTGCTACTGACCCCATATCTCCTAAAAAAATGCAAAGTACAAGAGATCTAATGTAAAGGGGCAAGCAAGGCACAAATAGAATCGGAAGTGTACGCCTCTAATGTCTGCCACTGCGCCTGAAGATCTGTCCATCTGCTCTCCCACTCAGCTCGCCGAACCTCTGCCTCGATCAGCCGTCTCTCTGCCTCTACAAGCTGGGCACGCAACCCCTCCACCGCCTCAGTCACGCTGCCACCTCGGTATCAAGCACATGTCTCTGACCCCGCAACGCAGCCTCCTGCACACTGATGAGAGCCAACTCTGCCGCAGCCTCAGCACTTTGGCCTCTCGATCTGATATAGTCCGCCAGCCAGTCCAACTGAAAGCCGAGAGCTGTAAAGGATACAAGCTCTAACAGATACTGTGATATGACTGCTGAAGTCCAACCCAAAACCGGCACCGCACCAAGGGTAGCAAACCAATCCACGAGGGCTGTGTACATCGCCCTCGCGAATACAGCACCACGGACAAGGGCGCCATCAACAAAGGTCTCCGGGTGCCTCGCCCTGATCATCTCCAATCGGCATACTACTACACCTGATAACTCCACACCATCCCAGGGGATCGCGTCTGCCCCGCTGACAGGAAACCTCCCACTGGCAGCACCAACCTCTGAAATACCACCACTAGCCGACTGCACATCAACTGCAGCAGAGTGCATCGACAACAGTATATCACTAGCATCTGCTGTCGAGCCTGACAACGTCTCAAGAACAGGCCTCGCTACGGGTAGAACAGGTACATTAGGCTGGGGGTACAAACCCATAGTAGGTGTGTGTGCCGCAGCAAAAACATGATGAACTCCAGACGGAGTGTCTGGCTCCCTGACTGTCCACCAATCTGACCCCTTGAACATATGGGCACCGTTCATCTGACTGCCCAACGGAGACTCAACTGCCTCAACTAGTACGGGCGACGGACTCGGACAACTGACTGGCCCAGCCACATACTCGGCCGCCTGCTCTGCTGTCGCAACCCCCTCAACAGCATCAGTCTCCATAGGACGGACCTCACCAACTGTCTCAGCACATGGCTCATCGACCCCACAGCTCCCCTCAGCAGCACCAGCAACTATCTCACCATACTCATGGAAATCATCGACTGTCTCGACACCTATCTCGTCGCCCTCTTTGGCTGCCTCTACGTCCTTATCATTGGTCTCACTAGGTGTCTCAACATCCATGCCTCTGAACTCGTCAGTCTCCGCCTCGGTATCCTCAGCTGTATCGTATGGCTCGGCACCCCAATCATCATCAAGCTCCTGACAAAAAAAATAGGGAAGAATGACCTTAGCACATGACTAACACAGTGATCGACAGCCATGAAATAAAAGCAAAAAAAACAAACAAACGGTAATACTAACCTCAGAGTCAGAGCACTCCAATGCCTCTCGCGGCCTTTTCTGCCCATGACTGCCGCCCGCTGAAGGACTCGCCCCGCCACGCTGCGCACTCTCCATCATTCCCACTCTCACTGACGAGAGGGGACCCTTGCCGGCCCCCGGCATCCTAGGCACGTAGGCTGCCGTGGGCGCATGTGCGGTAATACCCCTACCACCGCCCCCCCGAGATCTCATGTCACCGCGTTCGCCACGACTGCCCCTAGCCGTATCCTCCTCAGGAACACCTGTGATCAGTGCCATCATACCCGACTGCTTCGCCACCTGCAGCGACACCAAACCTAATCCTCTGTCACCAACAAAGACGTCGACTACCTGCCTGTCCGCTGGCCCCTGCACCAACCACTCAAACCACGTAATCCGAACCCTCTCCCACCAACGAGCATACACAGCTGTGACCACCCCGGTGGACAACGAACCAGGCCTCCTCCACATGTTCGTTAGTGTTGGCCACGAACGTGCCTTCCTCCGCAGGGTATACCGGAAAGCCGTATCCACATCCCAAGGTCGCGAATAACCGCAAGGGGGCTCTAGATCATAGTCAAAGGCGAGGGACAAGCGGTCAGGACTGTAGCGTGCAACATAATACTGACACACAGCCGGCTTCCTGCCGTCATCAGTCAGTACTGGCAGCCATCCAGGAAAAAAGGCTACGAGCAGAGATATCTCGAGGTCTGTCAAGTCGGCTCTGCTGTGTAACTGTGAATCGATATCCCGTAGGTGCATCCAAGGCGGAGTCCCATATGAAGAATGCATGTTAACATACAGACGGCCGAGGCATGCGTCTCGTACGTCAAACACCTGTGAAAGCTCGCATGCAGGCCTCTTGCCATCGGCCCACGCATATACTCGTCCTCCTGCATACCACTTCGCTACTACCATCGACTTCCCCAGACGCGTCACTGTCCCTTTCCTCGGGCACGGATGTACCTTCAGATACCCTAATGGCCTATACTCCACATAGCACTCGAATAGATACCTCTGTAAGAACATCCAGTCGACGTAAGTCGACACCTGATACCGCCCATACAATCTCTACATGTCGTTTGCAAACTGGTCTAAACGCGAGTACAGCGTGCCCAAGTATATCGGCGCCAACCCAACACGTTTGCCTGCGGCCATCCGCACTGCTAACCGGAATACCTTCTGGGCAATACCGTGCTCGGGTGTCCCCTCAAACACAAACCTACAAGTACATAAATCTGACACACATCACGACCACCCCACCCTAACATGATATGCAGCACAGCACTTAGCAGCATGCTACGCTACTCCCATTTGTTCTTAATATGGACTTTTTTTTCTCTAAGTATAGAAATCAATAGACTACATGTACAAGAGCAATGCTATGCAGCATACGAGTAATGCAAAGATCAAAGTAACAGGACAGCATACCTCGATAAAAACATGGCAAGGAAGGCAGCTAGCTCGTATCTCTCGTCCCTGTAGCCAGGCCCACTGCAGAAATCGTCATCTGACATCAACCTCTGCCCGAGCTGCATGACCACTATACCATAAAAATGCTGAACCCACCCACTATATGTGCACTTACGGTTGAACCGCGTCTCTTGCAGAAAATCAATCAACGCCTTGACAGCCAGGCATTCCTCTGCTGTCAGCCTCAGTGCATGGGCATCCTCCGTCCCGTGCATCGGTAGGCCGGTCAACGTCACGATGTCCAGCAGCGTCGGACCAATCTCCCCAAACTCTGTAACGAAGGTATGAGTCTGCGAGCTCCATCGCGAAAGTAGTAGTGTGAGGCTGCTAATGTCCCTGCCTGGCTCGACACTCTTGTATGTCACCTCAATCGCTGCCACTAGCCCGAGCACCTCTAACCTCTCCCTTCAAGCTGCATGCCCCATCATGTATGCACACCAGAAACTCCAACCTACCGGCATGGTATTGTGGCCCTTGAACATCACAGGCGACCACGGAATGTCCTCTCGCTCAGCCAACAAACCTGGAACGTACCGCGGCGACATCACCGGAGCAACCTCAAAGCCCGGCACACGGATATATGGTGAAGGGACCATGGAGCCATCACGCATCGATGCAGAGCTCCAAGGCACCGAAAACACATCAGCAGACAGCCGTCGTGCCAGCTCCCTCCACAGCCCCTCGGGAGGACACCCGGGCACCGCACCCTTCGCGGTCAGTAACACGTTGCTACGGCTCGACGTCTGATCAAAGCTCCTCATACCGTCATCATCGAAACCCAAGGGCACACCTGACGTGTCGGCCGACACTGATACGTCCTCATCATCGCCATCAAGCCCGTCACCCCGTGACAACTGTGTATGCCCACTCACCCCGCCACGACAGAGCGCACTTTGCTTCGTCCTCGATTTTTTTCGCAATCCGTCATCCATCACCCCGTCTGCTTCGGCATGGTCAGCCTCGGCCCTGTCGGCCTCAACCCTCACGGCCTCAGCCCTGTCGCCCACAGCCTCGGCCCCCGGGGCTCGGCCTCCTTCCCTTTCTCCTTCCTCCTCTCTTCTTCTTTCCTTCTTTCTTCTTCCATTCTTCTTCTCCTTTCTTCCCTCACTTCCTCCCTTTTTCTTTCCCTTTCTTCCTCCCTCCTCTTCCTCATCTCCTCTTCCTCCTCTCCTTCCTCCATTCCTCTTCCTTCTCCCTTCCCCCTTCTCCCCCCGCGCCTCGGCTGCGCCCCACGTCGGCCTCGGCCTCGGCCACCCGGTCGGCCGGCCTTGTGCCCCTCCCACTTACTCCCTTCCCCCAACCTCCCCCTCCCTTCCTCCCCTCCCAAGGTCGGCCTCGACCCCTTGGTGTGCCTTGGCCGAGGCCGAGGTTCCCCCTTGGTGTCTTCCTCCTCTTCCACTTCTTCCCCCATAGCTCTTACCTTCATGCATCCTTCTTACTTCTTGGGTGGTCCTCAACCTCATGGATCTCCAAGCCTTCCTCTTCTCCTTCTTCTCTTCTCTCTTCCTCTCTTCTCTTTTTTTCTTCTAAGTATAAATCTCCCTCTCTTTCCTTAAAGTCTTGAAATTTCAAGACTTCCCAACTCCCCCCCTTCTTCTCCCACAAGTCTTAACATTTCCCCCCAAAACTTCCCCCTCTTTCTTTCATTCAAAATTCAACCTCAAATTTTCCCCCATCCCAACAACTCTTTTTTAAACCGCTACCCACTTTCGCGCTAACTTACATATTTTATTGCGCTATCTTCGTCGGGATTAACGCTACAACTTTTACGTAAATAAATTTTACCGTTAATATTTTTTTCGCGGAAGCCCGCTTCCAGATAAATTCTATTATTCGCGCTACCATTCTTTTCACGCCAACAGTAACGGATACGCATACTCCTTTTTTTTCGTCCCTCTACTTTTCTCTCTCGCTCGATACCGCTATTATTTTATTCGCGCTAACTTTTTTTTAAAAAATAATAATAATAATAAATTAAATTAAAAATTATTATTATTATTATTTTCAAACTCACAAATTTCACGGAAACCTACGCTCCATCAGCTCATGCGTTACAAATAACGATCGTTCCTCAAGATTCGAAAATCGGCGCTTATGTGTGCGGCACTTATGTGTGCGGCGCCCGCTCGGGTCGACCCTCCCTCGCACCCCACACGCAGGGGGTTTATGTTCCCAACCTATTCTGATCAGACCCAATGGCCCGCTGGGGGTCCCACTTCGCGCAGACAGTCAACATAGTAAACGGTCTAATTTCCAGCGTATCAAACCGGTCAACGCGCGCACGCCCAAGACACGTGTTTTTCTTCTTGCTTCACGCGCTTCGAGCGCAATTTAGGCACAATTTTTTTCGCGTTAGCGTAACTCACGAAAGCGCGACCGTCACGCCAAGATCATCCCATCCAAGCACCTTTTCATAAAAAATATCGACCGAAGGCGCAATTGGGGCGACGGGGTCAAGGAGAAAGGCCTTGGCCAACCCCATGGGGTCGGCCTCGGCCTCCATGGGGGGTCGGCCTCGGCCTCTATGGGGGGTTGGCCTTGGCCTTCCCCCCCCCCCCCCCCGTTGGTTCACTTTTTGCGTAGGGTCCTTTTACGCGCTTTGTCCGTCTCGTACGCTTCATATGTGACTTTGGCACTGTCCGTCACGTGGCTATGATTCATGTCGACACGCTCGTTGCAACACAACTTCCGGATTCATCGTTACCCATCAAAACACCAATTGTCGGCATACCCGAAGTTCACCAAAAGGAGAAAGGTGGCCTCGGCCACTCCTAGGGTTGGCCTCGGCCTCCCCAGAAGGTAGGCCTTGGCCTCCCAAGGGGGTCGGCCTCGGCCTCCCCAAGGGGTTTGGCCTTGGCCTTCCCCCAAAACCCCCGGCTTTGCCCCTTTTTGCGCGCATTGTTCCGAACCATGTTTTGTGCGGGCATAAAGCTTACTAACGCATACACAACAACCTCGTGACATCCGTCATCTGACATCTGCAACCGTGCGTCGCTCGAAGTCACGCGCTACCGCCAAATGACCCGTCGCTGACAAACCCCGTGTCATCATCCTTGACTTTATCATCACTACATATTGCACTCATTATTTTGGTATAATAGGCACACTCAACTCACGTCTCGTTCCCAGGACACCCGACGCCCGCCCATGCGCTGTCGCCATGCCCGTGCGTCATTCTCATCATGCGTGCCCCCGGCACCAAGTATTTCTCTGTGACGTTTGTCGCCACGCCCGTGCGCCACCTCATCATGCGTGCCACCGGCACCAAGTATTGCTCCGCAACGTTCTTCACCGCGCCTGTGCGCCATTATCATCATGCGTGCCCCTGGCACCAAGTATTGCTCCACGACGTTCGTCGCCGCGCCCGTACGCCATTCTCATCATGCGTGCCCCCGGCATCGAGTATTGCTCCGCGATGTTCGTCGCTGCGCCCGTGCGCCATTATCATCATGCGTGCCCCAGGCACCAAGTATTGCTCCGCGACGTTCGTCGCCGCACCCGTGCGCCATTCTCATGACAGAAGCCTTCGGGCACCACACTTATTCACCATACCATGTGCCCCCGCCATGGAGGTGGAACATGCTTCGACCCACTCTCCGGAGTGTGCAGCATTCCAGGGGGGCTCCGTTCATAGTGCTCTGGCACGAGGACCCCTCGCAGCGGGATGGGCTCGTTGCCACAAAGCCATCGCCGTCACAATCACGGGGGACTCCGTTCGTAGTGCTCCGGCACGAGGACCCCTCGCAGCGGGATGGACTCGTTGCCACAAAGTCATCGCCGCCTCAAGATGGGCTCACAACCTTAAAGCTATCGCCAGCACAATCAACTACGGGATGGGCTCACAACCTTAAAGCCATCGCCGGCACAATCAACTACGGGATGGGCTCACAACCTTAAAGCCATCGCCGGCACAATCAACTACGGGATGGGCTCACAACCTTAAAGCCATCGCCGGCACAATCAACTACGGGATGGGCTCACAACCTTAAAGCCATCGCCGGCACAATCAACTACGGGATGGGCTCACAACCTTAAAGCCATCGTCGGCACAATCAACTACGGGATGGGCTCACAATCTTAAAGCCATCGCCGGCACAATCAACTACGGGATGGGCTCACAACCTTAAAGCCATCGCCGACACAATCAACTACGGGATGGGCTCACAATCTTAAAGCCATCGCCGGCACAATCAACAGCAGGATGGGCTCACAACCGCAAAGCCATCGCCGTCACAGTCACAGGGGCTCCGGCACAAGGACCCCTCGCCACGGACCCTGAGCACTGAGCTGCGAGCATGTCCCCTCATGTTACCATTGATCATTAACACCACCAGGGCAATGACCCCCGGGTCACTCTGGGACGGGAGCAGGTCCTTGGAGGGCATGGCTCCTAGTACGCCTGACAGGTGGCTACAGGGGCAACCCTCACCACTGTCAGGTTCTCCGCGTGTCTCTTGACGCACTTCGTGGGATTCAGTAAAGGCTTGGATCGGTGGCTGGGGCAACGGGCTTACTCTGATCATGTTGTCACGGTGTGGTCAGTCTTCTCAGAAGGGTAGAGCGACGCTGTGCGAGGCAGGCAACATGAATTTGGGAACCGGTAGTCCAACGGAGAACCGGTATTTGGGACCCCCTGGTGACTTGTCACTCCCAGGGGATGACATGTTCATTTTATGACATAAGCACATTGTTTCCTATAAATAGTGAACTTACAACTCAAAAAAGGGATTTTTGCTTACTCTTACAAAAATCACTTTCTCATTCTAGAATTTGGAAGCTCTTGAATTTTAGTGAGAGAAACGTAACTTTGGACTGTAACATGAGACCCCGACTCGGACCTTGACTTGGACTGTCGACCCTGTTCGTCTCTGCCTCGTCTCCGCAGCACTGCCACTTCTCAAGACCTGTCTGGGAAGCCTTACTCTCAGCCCTTACTCCTTCATTGCTGTCTCTCACTTTGTTTACTTGAAAGCTGACGCGGACTGCAGCCTTTGTGGCACCTCCACGTAGACACGAATCCACTTTCCTTGGCATCATCAAAATAAGAATGTTGGCAAAATGGTAGCAAAGTAGTGTAATTTTCGAGTTATGACATTGTGGCAGTGCGAGAGCGGAAGTTATATGCCTAAAAACTGTTCTGGTAGGCCGAATTCAGTAGCTAAAACAGAAAGATGGCAAGACAAAAAGGAATGAAAACTATCTAACAACAGTGATGCACCATTTCAAATCGGAGACATGGTGACTTACCAAGAACAAGTACACGCGACATGTCTTGGCCAGATTCTTGAATTGAATGTTATGATAATCAGAAGCAGATTAAAGTTTTGATAATAATATAATGTCAATGAAGAGAAACAGTAAGTAAAGGCAAAAAAATAAACAATTGGTCTGATGCCCACACAAAAGCTGTGCCAGTATTGGGATAAAGCGTTACCTGCCGGCCAAGTTAAAATAACTCTATAAAGCAAAAAGAACACGGATGGAGACAGAATAAATTAACCAGGTGATTAGTGCACCTAAACGACAGTGGGTAATCATATGAGTAAACGATTTTTGGTACATATATGACAAGGACCGAACCAAAGGCAACGTATTGACGTAATAACTCCAATATAATAATAAATTCGGATTCAAGGATCAAAACTCTTGTACAAATAAGATTAATGGGTTCAACACTGATTTAGATTTTAAAAATAATAAGCTCTTACTTTTAATTGTACAATTAAATCCAAACCTTTGATATTTTCAAATCCAATTATATTAAAAGCCATAAATTAAAAGTTTCAATTAGGGTTCTAACAATACCAAAAACTTGTAAGGGTTCTTGCCAGAATCATCAATTCCATAATCGAAGATAAGTTCTTATCTCAAAGCAATGAACAAAAGACCTCTTTCTAGAGATTCTTTGAAGGTTCCTGCGAAGTTTATTGTGCTTCTAAGGCAACCTAATATACGGTAAGTAAAGTATTAGAAATTTAAAGAATATATGATTATACTCTTAAAACTGTTAGAATTGTAAAATGCCCACTGCATAAAAAATTCTCCAACTTTTTTTTTATAAGGGTCAACCACTGCCCAAATATAAACTGTATCATCCAATACCAAGAGTATAACTTACTTTTCAAAAGCATCAGTGTCTTTTCTTTGGCCCAAGCACTAAGAGAAAAAATTTACAAAAATGCCCTTAGTGACCAAAGTGATTTTTTTTTTTTATTTTTATTTTTTTTGGGTGGGGGGAGAGAGAATTTAACGCATTCAGTATTAAGGGTCTAGCACATGGAATGCAGCGTATGGGAAGCTTGTTGGCGCCTCTACAATCATAACCCCTTCCTTCCTTCATGGCGAACATCTAATAAGGAAAGTTGAGGCTACAGTTTAGGCATTAAGAAATATATGGCAAATGTTAAACGAACAAGTCTTTGTGGGCTCAAGTTTAAATATACATATTAATGGGGCAAAAACTTAATCCTTAAAATAAAAAATAAAAAAAAAGAAGTCACACTGATATATTTAGGCCCTATTTGACAGCCCTTTTTTTTTTCTCTTTTTTGGCCCAGTTTTTCGTTTTCCAAAAGTCCATGAAAGTTGGGGTGTTTGATTGGGTTTCTCTTTTTAAAAAAGGGCCAAGACTTTAAAAACTAAGGCTCATTTCCAAAAAAGTGCTCGGAGCTCTTTTCTAAACCCATTTTCATGCGGGGCTGCGGAAGGGTTTAATGAGATTGAGGCTTCGAGCCTTACTAGCAACAGAATTGCATTTTTTCTTTGCTGGGTATAAAACCCACCTAATTTCGGACTTCATCTCTTTCATCAACATTGTGCTCAATAGGCCGCACCGCGTCCATCGCCTACACCGGCCACCGCGTCCATCGCCTCCACCGGACATCGGCAGCTCCACCACTCCACCTCTGGTTATTGCGACTTGCAACGCTTTTCGGCCCCCTCTCTCTCTCTCTCTCTCTCTCTCTCTCTCTCTCTCTCTCTCTCTCTCCATCCCGAAAGCCCTAAATTAAATCCAATCAAAGAGAGCCGTGGGTTTGTAGTGCCGATTTTTGACCGACGAGAGAAAGAAAGAAGGATGGGCTTCAGTTTTGACCAGAGAGAGTTTGGGATTGTAGCACCGGTTGTGATGTTCGCTGACGGCGAACAACGGTGGCCCTATTTAGGTGCCGACGGTGTGGCGATGAGAACGGTGGTGATGGGGCGAATCCGTGGGTGTGTGCAACTTTGGTGGTAGTGTGGCAGTGCAGATCTGGTGGTGGTCCGTCGGTGGTCTTGGGGCCGGTGGTCAATCTACAGGAAATTTAGGAATAAAATGATCTGATGTTGGTTTAATTATGTTTAATAATGTTGGTTGTTATTCATTGTAATGTTAGAAAATTATGTTTAATTATTTGTAAGACATTGTAATATAGTTGCTTAATTATCTTTAATTACGTTTAATTATGTAAAAATGTATATTAAAAAAATATACCCAAAGACATGTTCTGTCAAACGCTTGCTCTTTTCTATTTTTTGAAAACATAAATTCTGTCAAACGTCCACTCGTTTTTAAACTGGTGAAAAAAAAATCAAAACTCTTTTCAGTTTTCTTTATAAAAAAAACTGAAATTAAAAGTGTTATCAAACAAATCCTTAGTTTGCTCCGAGCTTCTCTTTCACGAAAAGGGCAGTCATTGTGTCACCTCTGTACCTCCGCCATTAGAGCCATCACGAGAACCCTCGGCCAATGTTTGACTATGAAAAGGACACAAGTCACTTGCTAAATGGTGGTGTATTTTTTTTTTCCTTATCCGAAAGTTTGTTAAGGACACCTTAAGTAAATTACACCATTCTCGGTATCTTATTCTACCCATCACCAAATTTTATTTTGTACTTTTACAATCTAACAAAATTATTATCTTAGAATTAGATTATGAACATAAAGAGATTACGAAAATTTAAAGAGTTGATACACTAGTTATAGTAATCTTTGATATTGCTAAGATGTATCGTTTTGCTTCTTTGATAATATATACCTAGATATACACATATCAGCTCCGTACTGTCCAATTTCTAGTATGGCAACTTCAGTAAAGGTAGGATTCTTAATTTCAACTGCAGAAACTAAAATTAAAGAAGATTACTTTTGACTTATAGCCTTAAAAAGTTGAAAAAATGATAAATAAAACGTGCCGTTGCAGTAAAAGAAAGAGAGATCGTTTCTAAAATGTGACTAGTGTCGTAATTCTCCTTTTTAAACTAGAGATTTTACTAAACTAAGAACAAAATACACTAGAAGAGCCATATTATGTGTTTTACTTTGTAAAGCGCAATGACCAATATGACCTTAGAGAAAAGCAAAAAAGAAAATGTCTCTGCTATTAGGTATCCTTGATCAAGACTTGGCTGGATGAAGATGCTGCAAGAATGCACCAAATCTCGGAGGGCCGCATCAAGTGACAGTTACATTACTAAGAGGGTTGTGACCTTAGTGTTGATTTTCTGGTGATAATACTTGTAGGTCAAAATTGTGCTACGACGGTTGCAACAAAGTATATTATTTTTACCTTACGCTAAGCAATTGCCCCATTAAGTATCCAATGGGCACCTCTACTAGCTACTTTCTTCCAAATCTCCATCTTTTAGTAAACAATGTGGGAAATGATCTTTTAGCTCTATTTTTAGCATTTAAACTTCACAAGGCTCGCTAAAGTTCTTATAAATCTATTTGTTCCGATGAAAAGGCAAAATAGCATTCTTGCGTTATGTTGCATCCCCATTTAATCTCTTTGGGGGACTCAAAGAAATAGCTTAATGCTATACGTTGCATTCCACAGTAACGAATATTTTACATGAAAATTATCTTTTGTATCTATGAAATTAAACGATGTCACGGTTAGAGGCGTGCGTAGGGAGTCACCATTGTAATAAGGGAGTCGGTAGATCCTTTTTGCACATACACGTGAATCTTACTGTAACAACTATTTGGCGCTATAAAAACTTTTCAAGTCATTAAATATGATTCAGCAAAAACTTTTCAAGTCGTTAAATATGATTCAGCGATGAAGGTCCGTCAGCGACATTTTCGGTAACGGCCTCCTTGCAACCGGGGACACCTCATCCTATACAAGGGGATCCAAATTTCAGAATAGATTTAGGTGGCCGTGTAACACAATCCAAGACTTCGGACGCAGAGTTTGTTGGTTGATTTTCGACATGTGACGCGAGGGTCAGATTCTGCACGCGCCATTTCTCCCGGAGCCTACAACGTTGTTGAGGGTTCCCACGTGCCTTTTTCCCTCCAACCGTCAAGAAAAAGTACAAATATGCGAGAATGGGCGTATCCAATCTAAACCTCCGCTCAAAACTTCCCGGCCAGCCACTGCCCCTCGCAACTCCCACGCTAACAAATCCCTCCCTCCCTCCCTCTCATTTTCATCACTGCCCTTTTGAAAATATTTCCCTGGAGTTTTCTCTCTTCAGAGAATAATGAAAAACTGTTGAAAACGTGAAGAGGATTTTGGATTGAGCTAGGATTGGAGCTTGCAAAAAAAGATTTCTTTTTCTTGCGGGTTTGCGCTGGAATGTGGTTTTGATTGGTACTGTGTTTGATTCTTTGACAAACACAGTATCAATCAAAGCGCTTGCGATTCGGTAATAAGTTTTTGTGATTCTGTGTTGGGTGTCACAATCATGGGGGTTTGAAGTTTGATTGGTCGGGTAAAAATGTTGGAGATGGGGGAGAATGGTGGGGGGGACTTCGATGACTGGACCGCGCTCGTTACGAGCCCTCGAGGCTTGATTCTCGACGAGTCTGGTGAGAAATTTGATGATGTTGTGGTAAAAAAAGAGGTAAAGGTTGAAGAGGGTGGTTGGGGCAGTGAAAATGGCAATGTAGGTCCAGAGGTGAGGATTGGAGGCAGCATTGCAGAGAGGAGGGCTGCAAAATGTGGCTTTAACGCCTTGATGATTGATGTGGCTCGGGTTAGCGCCACGGGTCCTCCGCCCTCGCCTGGTGCTCGCTCACCGGTCATTACTATACCGTCTGGCATCAGCCCCACCGCGTTGCTCGACTCTCCTGTCATGCTCCCCAATGCTCTGGTAACATGCATGTCCTTGTTGGGTTGTTACTGCTCTTTTTTTCTTTATTTTTCTTGGCTTTTCACGTCTGAATAGGCTTATTTCCTTAAAGAATTTTAGCTAGGTTATGTGGATTGATGTTGTCAGTTTGTTTACACCAATGGTTGTTTGCTTCTGAAGCCGAAGGCCGTACCTGAACTGTTAATTTTCTGTATGTTGGGTTTCTACTTGGTTGGTTGTTTTTCTTGGGTGATGAACATTGTTTTTTGCATGGATCCTCTCCAAAAGAATTTCTAACATCAAATATCTACATATCTAGTTGTCGTGGTTATCCTGTTAATGCATCAAACTAAATTGGAATGCTGCACGTATTAGTGAACCATCGACAACTATGATTCCATGCTGCTTATGCATGGAGGATCTTTCATTGTGTAGAACTAAAACTAGTCGACAGTTACTGCTAAGTGGAAGTTCTTAAGTTCTTTTCTGCTATAATAATCAATTATATCACCATTCCTGCACGTAAAATGATCGGTATTTAATGTTTGCCATGTCCGTGGCCAGTGGCGAGGCCACGTGTTGCCTGTTTTGGGCACTTCTGCCTTGCATTTTGAGTTTCTGTTCTTCACGAGAACTAATTTTACTTTGTTGTGTCCGCGGAAGAACATTGGATAATCATAAATCGTAAAGCTTTGTCCACCTTATGTTTGAGAACTCATTGAATTGAGATTAAGATTGCCCACCTTATTATTCATAGATTCTGGCCTCGTCACTAAACTCTGGCTCTGTTGTCGTTTCTCAAATGTCTTACACCAACTCCTTGGCAATTAGGAATGCACGAGATATTGCACGTACACTATCTCTCCCATTATTTGAAAAAAATCCCAGAAAAAAGACAACCAAATCCACTATCTCTCCCATTATTTGAAAAAAATCCCAGAAAAAAGACAACCAAATCGAGAAAAGTTGCCCAGAGTGGAAAATTAGAGAGACCCACTGGGTAGGTGCATAGGAAGCCATTGTTCAACATTTCTCAATGTGTTACATGAATGGCTGATCGATTCAATTAATCATGCCTATCAAATCCCAAGAACCAATTTAATACCATGAGTAATCCCTCGGGAGCAATAAGATGAAAACCTATCTTTTAAGAACATGTTAAAACCCCGAGCTTGAATCCAAAGGGCAAGGCTTGGCATCTCTTCTGTGGTAGACACAGATTCTCGTACATGGATCGATCTGTCTCTGATCCCCTGTCCGTGTGCTGATCATTGACATGAATTTCCTTCTGAGGCTGGGATCTCTCTATATATGCGTCAATGATGTGGACTTGCAAGAGAAGCATATAGTACTAAGAAGTTATGTTTTAACATTAACAGGATTCAGAAAGTCAGCATCTGCATGAGTTCTTGCTTTAGGTAATTTCGCTCTTTTATTCTTCCCTTGCCTCTCATATAATCAATCCCACACGTGAAACACCAGGCACACAGAGACACATACACACATGCACACACTCATGGAGAACCACCTCAGCTGTTGTGGTCAATTGATCCTATCCCCATGCTTCAGTTAGTTGTGATACATTGGTTTGAATTAGATAGGAAACTTTCTGTCATAGTCTTCCCACCCTAGGAATTCCTTGTAAATGAAAAAGAAAAAGGTAACTTAGGTAACAAATTGAAATTAAGTGGCCAAACTTTGCAGGTGTCTGAAAATTTAGGTACTTCTGTCTACGGGAACATGTGTACAGTGACATCCACATATTCTATGTTCGCATTTTATTTGCTGGAGCAATAGAATCATAATGTGGTCATGGCACAAACAAGTCCATCAAATACAAATTCCAGTCAGCTCTGCAGTTGGAAAACTTACTTCCGGAGCTGATAAAAATGGACAATGAAACCTGCCTAAATACACTTCTGAGATGATACGGGCAAAGCCAAGAGTTTCAGATTCATCCTAGGAAAGCATATCCTCTTATTGAAATGAGAGTAGAAGACTGGTCAGGCAGACTTTTAGTAATCTCAAGTTTCGTGGCAGGAGATGAGCAGAGGACTACTCATAAGATGTCTAATGCCTGGGGGTAGGAATTCGAGTGGAATGCCAAGACGTGCATTACTAGTTTAGTAGGGATGAGATGCAGTAGTTCGATTTCCTTCGTAGTGTCTGTGGTGGTTTGGACTACTGCAGGAAGGAGATCTTTTAAGCACTTGGGATTTGGTTGGTGGAGATACTTTAGAGCATTATAAATACTCTGCATGTCCGCTGAAAGGAATGGAGAACTGGGTGGAGGAAAGCATAAACTACTTTACTTGACACTTGAAAGCCTTGGGGTGCTAGGGCTGCAAAGAGATTTGTCTGTTTTGCCTGGGAAGCAACTCAGATCTGTTCTTAACAGCAGCTAGTTGAAAATGCTGGAGGAAGGTTTCTTGTTATCTGGTGATTATATGTGTGTTGGAGCAGATGAGCGTGAGAACCACTTCTCGAGCACTTGTGACGTGGTAAGAGAGCTAGGAATCATGCTGTGTCCCTTTTTGAAGATCTGCACTTCAGAAATTGTGTTTTCTCATTTAGATTTTTAGCTTTCATAGTTCATGGTCTGATTATCGTCTAATCATTTCTTCTGATGTGGTTTTCAATCCATCTGAGTACCTTCATGGATGACTTTAGGACAGATTTGAATGTTTGCTTGGTTCAACAACACGTGTCTTTCGTAAGAAGTCATTTTATTCACTGGATGTCATGAGTTTGGAATTCTTAGAGAGAATAAATGTTTGGAAGAGGGTCCTTTTTGCTTGTTTTGGTTTATTTCTATGAGAGGAACGTGGGAGCTTTTCACAGGATAGAAAAACCTAAGGGCTCTTCCTTGAACCTAAATATTTGGTGGTCTATCCTTTGGCTTGTGGACTTGATGTGAGATGATTTGACCTCTTTCTCTCTTTTAACTATCTCAGAATTTTCATTGTTGTAAATTTTTTCTTCCCTTCTGTCAGAAGATGTTAATTTCAGCCATAGGTGGGTTGACATACTTTACGGTATCACCAGATCACCAGGTTTTGGGAGGCTCCCTTGTTTGAGGTGCCTTCTAAATGAAACTTTACTAGATTTAGAAGTCAATGATACAAGAAAACAATTCAGATAGACATGCAGCAGCTCCTGCAGTTGATTCTTTCTTATTGCTAAACATGCCAAATGCGTCCTAGTCGAAAGGCCAGAGAACCTCTTGGGTGTTCATACATATTGGAGTGGAAAAGATGTTTGTTGTTTAACTGGTTCCTATAGGGATATCATGACTTTAGTGTATGTAGTTCATATAATTGGTATATACATTTAAATTTCGACTCAAATTTTAAATAGATACTGAATCATTAGTATATGCATCATCAGGTTACCATATATACACTATGCTGAAAAGTAGTTGGTCTTATAAATATAACAGTGAAGTATTGTCTGAGATGTATTGCGATCTTGTCAATACCGCACCTATTTGATCTTTAGGCATTATGGATAATAGTTGCACTTGAGAGAAAGGTGAGAGAGATGACTATATGTTGCACAAGACTATAAAAACATCCAAGGCTATCAGTTAGAGAGAGAGATAGAAGGACCAAGTTTGTTGCTTGAATTATACACAGAGGCTTGGTCTAAAACAAAGTTCATTGCTTGACCTGTTGTTCTTTTGCCTAGTAGTATCATTGTATGTGTTTACATACACTAGAATGTCATTGAGGAGTTCTTTCTTAGAATACAGTAGCTTCCTATACCGTGTACCATCCAAAAGGTAAGGAGGGATGGCACATTGGGGCTCATAGATCTGGCAGCATATTCAGTGGAAGTCTATCATCACGCTTTCTAGCAGTCGGCAGTTGCCAGTGATCTTGCCTTCTCCTGTAGCAATCAATTCCAATCTATGTAACTGCTTTAAAGTGCGTGTGCAACGATGACCAACTTAATGTCCGGCATGCAAAGCTTTATTAGGAAGACTGGAGTGAAAACTTGATGGTACAGTCACCTGAATATCATACTATCGAATAGCACTACTTATGAAAGAAGATTGCTTCTTTGACAAATTCACTGAGTTGGCAAGCCTTCAGTACTTCCCTTTCTGACCATTAGATCCTACTCAATAATCTGATGGAACAAGTACATGGGAGAGCGAAAATTGAGTCTAGGGAGAGAACACTGACGACGATGATGATAAAGAATGCTAGGACAATAACATTTAACTGTGCGATGTTGCAAAAGAAATACAGTAGCCTCTATCTCAATTAATCAAGTAGAAGAGATGGTCCTTTTTGAGCGGTAGATCAAATTTGGATGAATTTCTCTGCTTCCCCACTGCTTAGATGTCTTTTGATTTCTCTTAGGTATAACAAATCGGATACTGGAACAGCGGACTTTGAATCACGATGAAAAGAATTCAAAACATCGCTTAGCTAACAAGAAGATAACAGAGTTTTGATGGATGTTCAGTAATTTCTCAAGAAAATTGTCGAAAATATTGGTGCTAAGAGTCTGTTATGAACTAGTTTATACATCAAAAAAAAAAAAAAGTTATGAACTAGGTCCATTCACTTGATTATCAGGGATACAAGGAAAACAAGTCCACCTCTGGGGTTTTTACCTTTTGTTTACTTGAATGATTTCCTTTTGAAACTCTGCTACAGATACTAAGCTACCAGACTCTTGCTTCCATGCAGTCACCAGTGGATTTTGAATTCCCAGTTGAGTTTCCAAAAGACACAGCCTTAAGGAACTGCGCTACACGTTCACCTGCTGAAGTGAAAGATTCCACACACATGATTCTGAGTGCAAGCTGTGCTGCTTTGCAATCATGTAAAGCCGATTCAGGCAGTAATCAAATCGCTTCTCTCGAAGAAACTATCAGTGGAGATGATCGAGGGGCTCAGCATCTTCTGGAAGGAATCCAGAAAGGGGCATTTCCACTGATGGGAATATCAAAGAATGCAGAAGATGGATACAATTGGAGAAAGTATGGTCAGAAACATGTAAAAGGCAGTGAATTTCCTCGTAGCTATTACAAATGTACTCATCCGGATTGTCTGGTGAAGAAAAAGGTAGAACGTTCCCACGATGGCCAAATAACCGAAATTGTCTATAAGGGTGCTCATAATCATCACGCTAGTCGGCCATCTCTACTTGCATCTCCATTTTTACAAAATGAAGTACAGGACAGTGTTGATGGTGGCAGTTCTTCTGTTAAAGCTGAAGATGGGGCGGTTTGGAGAAGCATCCAGCTGGGGTTCCAGGATATCAAAGTTGATGCAGATTGGAGGGTGGATGATTTGGAGAGGACATCTTCAACATCTGTCATGACCGAAACATCTGATCCATTATCAATCCCGCACGAGAAAACCAAGGGTGTGCTTGAATCAGCAGGAACACCAGAGCTTTCGTCTACACTTGCTAGTCATGATGGTGATGATGAAAATGGGGCCACTCAGGGAAGCATATGCCCAGGAGGTGACGCTGATGATGAAGAATCTGAGCCAAAGAGGAGGTCTCTCTCTCTCTCTCTCTCTCTCTCTCTCTCTGCTATATGGTAGCTAGACATGAAAAACAAATACGCTTATCATCTTCAACAAATTTCCTATTCCAGGAAGTCAGCTGAAATTAATGTCGCATCAAGGAATGTGCGTGAACCTAGAGTGGTGGTCCAAATAGAGAGTGAAGTGGATATACTTGACGATGGCTACCGGTGGCGGAAGTATGGCCAAAAAGTTGTCAAAGGAAATCCAAATCCTAGGTATCTGATCTTTCGAATTGTTCTTCCACAAGCTAAACCTATAAGATAAATATCCCCCCAAAAAAAAAGGCTAACTTAAAAGATGTGGAATGCAGAATGCGCATTTTAATGACACCTGAAACTTAATACTGCATTCCAAGATACAGTATTTCATCATATTTCATACTCTTAGTTTTGACAATTTTGGATCACATCAGGAGCTACTACAAATGCACAAGTGCTGGATGCCCAGTGAGGAAGCATGTGGAAAGAGCAGCCGATAATCTGAAATATGTAATCACAACTTACGAGGGGAAGCACATCCATGAAGTGCCTGCAGCCAAAAACAGCAGTCAGGCAAACTCAAGCATTGGTAATCCGCCTGCAGCCACATCCAACATTCCTCTACCCAAGATTGCTAATGTCCCCAAGCCTGAACCACTTGTTCAAGATCACGCAATTCATTTTGAAAGAAAACCTGCATCCGGTAGTGAATATATGAAACCTGGTTTGCTTGGGAATTTCGGAAGTGATGCAAAATTCAGACCTTCCTCCATTTACCAGATGCAATTTCCTCCCCTGCAAAGTTCGATGCCTTACGCCTCTTTTGGAATGAACACAAACCACAACGAAACACATCCAGCATGTTCCATGGCTCCAGTTTTGCCAGATTTCCCGATCCCTATACCAATGAGTATCCAAGGTTCTTCCAATATGGCTCTGGGTGGCTCTGATAATCATGGAAATTCAATTGGTCCGATCCGGTCTTTTCTTGGAGGGCGCAGTTGAGTGAGAATGATGGAAGGTTCCTTGAGCCTAAACTGGAGCAGGAGGACAATCTATATGACGACCGCCCACGCATTTCGGATCATGAAAATGCATCCTCATCAACGCCTGTGTTATGTAGGGTTGTTGGAAGTTTGCCAAACTAACGTTTTCCAGTTCTTTCCAAGTAAAGTCAGAAATCACGGTGCTCTGCTTGTCCCCGGAGACCGACCAAAAGGTGCCAGTTTCGGTGGTTTCTTCTCTGTTCTTTACTTTGCAAAGTGGTTTACAAACCTTTTGACTACAATCGGGAAGAAATGTCTGTAAAGGCTTCGTTTGACAAAAAAAAAATTTTTGGTTTTCAGTTTTTAAAGAGCAGCTTAATTTTTTTTTTATATAAAAACAAGTGGGTGTTTGATAACCCCTTTTTTTTTTAGGTTTTTTTTTTTGGTATTTGGTAACCCTTTTTATTTTGACTTTTTTTTTTGATGATTTGCGGTGGCGGTGGTGGGGCGTAGCGGTGGTCGACGGTGGTGGTGGTGGTGGCCGACGGCCGGAGGTGGCTGCCGGTAGTCACCGGCGGTGGTGGCCGGCGGCCGGAGGTAGCTGCCGGCAGTCTCCGGCGGTAGTGGCCTGCGGCCGGAGGTGGCTGCCGGCAGTCACCGGCGGTGGTGGCCGCGGCCGGAGGTAGCTGCCGGCCGTCTCTGGCGGTGGTCGCCGGCGGCCGGAGGTGGCTGCTGGCAGTCTCCGGCGGTGGCTGCCGGCGGCCAGAGGTGGCTGCCAGCAGTCTCCGGCGGTGGCTGCCGGCGGCCGGAGATGGCTGCCGACAGTCTCCGGTGGTGGCTGCCGGCGGTGGGAGGGTGGTGGTGGTGGTCGAAAAAAAAAACCAAAAGTGAAAAAAAAAAACCAGTTTTTGGAGTTTTTTTTTTACTCTGCAGTTTAAAAACTGGTTTTTTAAATTGAAAAAAAAAATGATTACCAAACGCTCCTTTTTTTTCAATTTTTAAAACTGAAAAAAAAAAGAAGGAAAAAAAGAGTGTCAAACGGGGCCTAATCCTCTCATTTTCAACAATAACCGGTTTCGATCCCGTACATTGCACAAAGGCACTTTGACAACTTAAAATTATCAAAATAATATAAAAATTACAATGAGTGAAACAAATAAGAATTTTTTCAAAAAGGTGCTAGGATAAAAAAAAATTAAACTAAGCATACTACTATAAGCATGTAAAATCACCTAAGGTATCGAAATGATGAAAAATAACAAAGAGAACTAACCAAACGTATAAAACCAAATATAATATGAAAATATTGAAAAGTCAAAGAAATTTCAAAATAGGACTAATGCTCCCACATTTTGATGAAACTATTAGCAATCGGCAACATGAATCACTTCTTCTTCTTCTTCTTCTTCTTCTTCTTCTTCTTCTTCTTTTCTTAGCAAATTTCATTACACGACATTACTCATTACAACCTAAGGCGATACTCGAACGAGTATCCCTGGAACAACTAAGACAATGCACCCAAACGGATGGTCTTGGAAAGTGGCTGGCATGACCTTGGAGGAAAGCAAAGTAAACATAAAGACTACCCGTATTTGGGATTACCAAATTAAGGGGTAGTCAAAAGCGAGATGATGCAAAGAATTGCATCGGATCCCTAATTCCCACTGATACAGGGGCGAGAGCCATGGGCCGCTTTAGGTGGCGGTTGACGTTACCCCCACGGCTTTCATCGGAGCTCCAAAAGTTGAAGGGGGATCCTCTCAAGGCCGAATCGAAGCAATCCGCAGCTCAAAAGGAGTGTGCATCCTTCAACTCTTATAAATCTGGCATCTTCAAGTCACAAATTCTCTATTTCTAATTTACATCAGATATATCTAACCAAACCAACCGGATCAGAGGTTCGGCAACGATGATGACGGATCTAAGAAAAATTCTCAGATCTGAGGATATCAAAAGGAAGGGAGAAACCTTGAGGCCGAAGGATTTCCGATCTATGGGCGGAATGGTGATCGGAGGGTGGAGGAAGGCGGTGACGGGCGGTGTGAGTCAGCAGAGATGGGTTGCCGAGGGAACCAGAGGAAAGGGTGCCATAGAGAGGAAGAAAAGGAGGAGCAGTACAAGGAGGGCCTCCCCTTCCATCCTCACAGCCATTAAAGCTGAAGGATGGAGGAAGGAGTTGCGGCAGGGATATGGTGGGTTGGGTTCAGAGAGAGAGGGGGGTGACTGGTTATTTTTTAAAGCATATGGTTTAAAACAATTATAAGAAATTATTATATATGATTGACTATCCAGCTTGAAGATAAAGTTTTCACTAAAGCAACCTCCTTTTTTTGCATATTAGGATGAAACAATCCCTTTCTTTGCATATACTCATTAAAGGGTGAAAT
Organism: Escallonia herrerae; assembly: GCA_033070095.1. NCBI lineage: Eukaryota > Viridiplantae > Streptophyta > Magnoliopsida > Escalloniales > Escalloniaceae > Escallonia > Escallonia herrerae. Next base: position 25,980 of record JAVXUP010002922.1, read on the forward strand.
ACAATAACAAAATTACGAAGGAGTAAAGGCTCTATATACATATATATCAAGAAAAAGAAAAAGGAGAGAATTTTATGCTACCTTAGATGTTGGTAATCTATGCTGACAAATGGTGATTACCATAGGTGATTGGAGAGTTTTTTTTTTAGTGTAAACTTTTAGATTGTTATTTTAGAAATATATAATCAGTGGGGTTTAAAAGGAGAGAGATTTAATCTTGTTGGAATCTAATCTAATTATATATAAAAAAAACAAGAAAAAATAACGAATTAAAAGGAACCAAAAAATGATTAGTACTAAAAATACATGAAATTAAAGCAAATATGTAATAAATTAGCTATAATATCCACCAATGATGATAGTAAAGAAATTTTCAAATAAAGAAAGGGAGACATTTAAGGACAAAGCTAAGACAAAATTAAAGTGATGAGAAAAAATTAAAATCAAAGTAAGGAGATAATTTAGGGAAGAAAAATTCAAATAGGGAAGTTACGTATAAATAGAGATGTGGGATGTGAACGTGTAGGAGTTTGTGTGTAGGAGTTTGTGAGAGAGATTGAAAAATGATAAAGGCTTAAAACATGCATGTGACAAAAAGGATAAAAATAATTGGTGATAAATTAAATATTCTCTGATTCACGTGGTAGAAGGAGAGAGTCTCCACGTAAAATTGGGACTGGGACGTGACTATTTTTTTTTTCTGCTTTGCCTTTCATTCATACATATATTTAATGAAGAGTGAACTAGTAGTTCAAACTGGTCAAGCACTCACCGTCTCTAAGTGCGGGCACACATTGTACTTGGTCAATATTTGTACACGTTCAAACTATATCAACAGATTGTTCAAGTGCAAGTCCTTGCGTACCTAAGACAAACCGGCTTCATTCTGCTTACCATCTAATTGTCTAAGAAAAATAAAACTATGGAGATATTGAAAATGTGCGCTCATTATCGTTGGATCGTATTATTAAACATAGTCTTATTTTGTTAAAAAACTAAAAAGAAATTAAAACTTGAGAATTGGAGTCCAGTCTTTAATCCATACAGCCATTTCTATCAAGTTAAAAGCATGTGAAGACACCTTGGCTAACCGAGAAGAGTGAGCTCAGGTAGTGGACAAATTTGTCTACTTGGCCAGCCGAGTAGCTAATCCTAAGTGACTCGAATTATAGTTAGTTTAGCTAGCCGAGGAGACGAGCTCAAGTGGCTTTGATAAGAGTTTGCTTGACCACCCCGATAGATGAGCTCAAGTGACTCACAAATTGCCTGCCCAGCAACTGAGGAGACGAGCTTACAGGCTAGTTTAAGTGGCTCACAAATGATCTTTGCTCCACCAGCCAAAAGTAGGGATGACAATGGGACGGGTTGGATACAGATCTAGTCAAACCCGAACCTGCCCCGCTAGTTATGAAACATTGGCCCGCCCCTTCCCGGCATCGGGTTAAAAGATTCGATTACCTTCCCCGACCCTAAAGTAATTTTGGAAGCCCGACCTCGCCCCGATCCGCCCCGCTTTACTCGTGGCCATAACCACAATCTGAGCCATAGAAGAACAAGGTACATTCGTTAGCATGAGGCTGCTGCTTCAGAGTCTCGCCAGACAAGGAGAAGGTTCCAAAGCTCTACTTTGGTCCACCATCGGGAGATCAGATCTACGGGATTTGCTACCGCTACCTTATGTTCTGTGCACGTTCATGAATGAAATCCAACCCCAAGCGTACCTGGAGCTACCCACCGAAAACTCTCATTTGTTAAAGTGGAGGATGCACGGATTTCGGGACATTGACTTCATCGTGCGAAAGGAAAGGTGGTATTTGTCTCGTTGGTGGCAGGGAGCATGTGGATGGACGGTGGAGGAATTGGTGCACCGTTTCGTCGAGGTAGTGGGTGGATGGTTTGGTGGTGGCGAGGTGGAAGTGGTTTGTGTCCATGAGGAGGCCGATCACTGACGGAGTGACTGTGGATGGGAAGCAGCGGCACAAAATCGGCTGAGAAAGGCTGAGAAGGAAAGGCTGCTTCTAGGGTTTTTTTTCATTTAAGGCAACTATATATATATATATATATATATATATATATATATATATATATATATATATATATATATATATATATATATATATAGACACATTGGCGCGGGTACGGGTCGGATACTGGGGTGGATTAGACAAAAAATCATACCCGACTCTAACCCACTGCGGATTTTTAAAAAAATTACCATACCCGCCCCGTAACCCGGTCAAAGTCAAAATAACCCAGTCCTAATGGGGCGGGCGGGGTGGATATCCATCGGGTCGGATTTAAGTTGTCATCCTTAGCCAAAAGGCTAACTCAAATGGCTCATATACTAGTCTGTTCGGCCAGTCGAGTCTATGAAAGTTGGGAAGAAAAAAAATGGAAAGCAAAAACACTATAATCGAGTAATAAGGTATAAGAAACAATCTCTCTCTAATTGGCCACTATAATAGATGCACGTAAAGGTAGAGTAATAAATGTTGCTAGCCCATCCTGCCTATATACTTTTAATTCTTGGGTCTCGCGACACGCCAACAAGTATATAAAAGTCAAGGTTCAATGCTACCAACCTGTTTAACCTACCCACACTCAAGTCAAGTGTCGCATCTGAGACACAATTCTAAGTGTTAGAATCAATGACACATGTCGCGCCTCAGACTACAAGAAAACAAGTCTTTAACGACAAACTTTTAGTGACGGACATTGATCCATCACTAAAAGTAATTTTTGGCGACGGAAACACCCGTCACCAAATGTCCGTCACTAAAGGTTTTTACCGACAGAACATCCTGTCAGTAAAAACCTTTAGCTACAGACTTTTGGCAACAGGTAAATACCGACAGAATTTTCGTAGCAAATTTTTTTTTTTCTAATTTTTTATTTTTGATCGGATTTTTGGCCTGAGAGAAAATAATTTTGAAATTAATTAGGAACGGACATTTAGCAACAGATAAGTATCTGTCACTGAAGATAGTATTTTGCAAATATTTTATGCATTATAGCGACGATTGTTTCTGTCGCTAAAAGTTCGTCGCTAAAAATGAATTTAAAAGATTACTTTTATCGACGAATCTTTAGCGACGAGAAAGATCCATTCCTAAAAGTCACGCAACCCTATTTTTCCTTCTCTTTTCTCCCAGCCGCACTTTGCCATACTCTCTCTCTCTTCTTCCACCGTCTTTCTAGCTCCTCTACTGTCCCCTCCATTGTACATCCCGCCTCCGTCCTTCCCCACCACCACGCCAGAGATAGGCCCCCACTACTACACCCCCTTCCCTCTCCCCCACACATCTGCCCCCTAGCCACCTCGCTGCCCCACAGCTGCATAACCATTGCCGCCTAGCCGTCCCACAGCTACACCATTACTGCCACTGCCACAGTGACCTCACAATCGCGCCTTCACTCCACAGCCACCTCAGAGTTGCACCCAAGGGCGGACCACCCACCTGACCAGTGGGGGCCATGGCACCCCCATTTTTTTAAAAAAATTCTTTTTGATATATAGATAGTGCATAATACATTTAAATAAATTACAAAAATATTGTTATAAAAATTAATTAAGATATTATTTCGGTGCGTTGTTTACTCTTTATGCCACCGGTCATCATGTATTTGTCAATTTTCATTTCTTTGTTCGATTTTTACTCTATTAAATTCTAAATTTTAAAACTTCATATTACAAAAAAAAAAAGATTAGGTCAAGATTAATTCTTTTTTTTTTAGTTTAAATTTTTATACATATGTTAACTTATATGTTACTATTGTACAGATACAATTGATGATAGCATTAGTAAATTCTTTTGTGTAAGTTTAATAATTTGTTATTACTAATCTTACCAAGTTAAATAAATCACTTTGAATAATAATTATATGATTAGTAGTCAAATTGAACATGTATTTTGTATATAGTGATGCTAATTACATTATGTTTCTGATTTGTCATATTTTATGTAAATTTGAACCTTTCAAAGTTCTTTTAAGTGAGCCATTAATTTATTTATTTTTTTAGTTTTTGGCCCCCCACGATTAGACTTTCTCGATCCGCCCCTGGTCGCACCACCATCGCCATAGTCCCCACCCCCCCGTCCCCCGCTGCACCACCACTGTCGCCGCCTTTCCCACGCCATTACTGCTGCCTTCCGTGCGCCACTGTCATCGTCCACCATTACTACCCTAACTCACTTTTTTTTCTCGGTTAGAAATTATAATAGATAAAAATCATTTATCGTATTGAAATTGTTAGAGATCATAATATTTAGTTTATTAGTTTAATGATTTTAATTGTACATTTAATTGTGAAAAGCATGTATTGTCCTTAAATTGTTGAAAACATGTATTTGTTCATACCCTATTCTGGCCAGACCCCGGGGGCCCGCTAAAGGGCCCGCATCGCGCGACACATCATCCAGTCAACGGTCAAATATTCAATGCCATAACCAGGTCAAAGTGCATCTCCTTTCGAGCATCCACAGGCATCACCAGTGCAGCGACATCAACAGTTAAACTGTTGGGAAAAGGAAAGGGTCGGCCACCCCTTTCCTAAGGGAGTCGACCACTCCCTTCCTAAGGGGGTCGGCCACCCCTTTCTTCAGAAGGTCAGCCACCCCCTTCCTAAGGAGGTTGGCCACCTATTTCTTCAGGGTGTCGGCAACCCCCCTTGTTGTGAGGGGTCGCCCCCTTTCCAACCCAAGGGGTCGGCCACCCTTTTGCCTTGCAAGAGTTATTCCTAAACCCCGACATCACTCATCGCGCTCTCTACCATCCGCGCTCAACACCGATGGTCACTTGTACCCCACTGATGATACGTGCCCTCGGCACTAAGTATTGCTCCTCGACAGTCCTCGCCGCGCCCTTGCGCCCCGCTAATGATACGTGCCCCCGGCACTAAGTATTGCTCCGCGACAGTCATCGCCGCGCCCTTGCGCGTAGCTAAAGATACGTGCCCCCGGCACTAAGTATTGCTCCGCGACAATCATCGCTGCGACCTTGTGCCCCGCTAACGATACGTGCCCCCGGCACTAAGTATTGCTCCGCTATAGTCATCGTCGCGCCCTTGCGCCCAACTGAGGATACGTGCCCCCAGCACTAAGTATTGCTCCGCGACAGTAGTCGTCGTGCCCTTGTGCCCCGCTGACGATACGTGCCCCCGGCACTAAGTATTGCTCCGTGACAGTCGTCGCTGCGCCGTTGCGCCCCGCTGAAGATACGTGCCCCTAGCACTAAGTATTGCTCCGTGACAGTCGTCGCTGCGCCCTTGCTCCCAGCTGACGATACGTGCCCCCAGCACTAAGTATTGTTCCGCGACAGTCGCCGCACCTTGCGCCCCGCTGACGATACGTGTCCCTGGCACTAAGTATTGCTCCGTGACAGTCATCACCACGCCCTTGCGCCCCGCTGATGATACGTGCCCCCGGCACTAAGTATTGCTCCGCAAACAGTGCTCCGGCATGAAAACCTCTCCCTGCGGCATGGGCTGAGCGCCATCACGGGCTTAGTGCCATCGCTAGCTCAATCAACTGCAGGACGGGCTGTATGCCGTCGCCGGTTCAATCAAACTGCGGCATGGGCTAAGCGCCATCATGGGCTTAGTGCCATCGCCGGCTCAATCAACTGTGGGACGGGCTGTATGCCGTCGCCGGCTCAATCAAACTGCGGTATGGGCTGAGCTCCATCACGGGCTTAGTGCCATGGCCGGCTCAATCAACTGCGGGACGGGCTGTATGCCGTCGCCGGCTCAATCAAACTGCGGCATGGGCTGAGCTCCATCACGGGCTTAGTGCCATCGCCGGCTCAATCAACTGCGGGATGGGCTGTATGCCGTCGCCGGCTCAATCAAACTACGGCATGGGCTGAGCGCCATCACGGGCTTAGTGCCATCGCCTACTCAATCAACTACGGGACGGGCTGTATGCCGTCGCTGACTCAATCAAACTGCGGCATGGTCTTAGGGCCATCACGGGCTTAGTGCCATCGCCAGCTCAATCAACCGCGGGACGGGCTGTATGTCATCGCCGGCTCAATCACCAGGGGCTATGGTCCTCACAGTAGGATGAGCTGCAACCCTGGAACCATCATCGGCATAACCTTGAAGCCACCGACATCACACTTGCAGGGAGCTCCTATGCGAAGACTTCACCGCAACGGACACTAAGCACCAAGCGGTGACCATGGTCACTCATGTTACTCATGTTGCTATTGATTGTCGACACCACCAGGGCAATGACCCACGGGTCACTCCAGGACGGGAGCAGGTCCTTGGAGGGCATCACGCCTAGCCCGCCTGGCAGTTGGCTACAGGGGCAACCCTCACCACTGTCAGTTTCTTTGCACGTCTCTTAACGTACCTTGTGGGATTAAGTAAGGGCTTGGACTGGTGGCTGGGGCAACGGGCTACTCTGACCATGCTACCTCGGCATGATCAGTCTCTCTCAGACAGGTAGAGAGATGTTTCAAGGGCAGGGCAGCACGAACTTAGGGACCGGTGGTCCCGACGGAGAATTAGTACTTTGGCTCTCCCTAGCGACGTGTCGTTCCCAGGGGTGACACATGTTAACTTATGACACATGCACATTTTTGCCTATAAATAGTGGACTTTGGAGCTTTTCCAAGGATCTTTCTCTCGTTTGAACTTTTCACTTTCTCTCTCTAAAAAGACATTCTCTTTGGAATTCTAGTGAGAGAAACACACTTGGACTCCCGTCCCCTTAACCCTCGACGCTGCATCCTTAACTCGGACCGTCAACTGTCGCCCCTTTCCATCATCGCCCTGCCTGCGCGGCGCTGCCAGCCCTCGCGACCTGTCTGAGGAGCCTTGCTCTCAGCCCTTACGTCGTCCTTGCTGTCTCCCGCTTTGCCTACCTGGAAGCTGATTCAGACTGCATTCTTTGTGGCACCTCCACGTAGCATCGAACCCTTTTCTGCATCAACAGTATTCTACTAAAATTGTTGAATATATAAAGGTATTAGGTAATGTATGAAACCATTATTTGTTTTTTAGTTTGATGGTTTTGTATGAGGTGAAAGTTAGGGTGAGAAAAACATTAATATTTAAGATAATGATCGACTCTTACGGGAAATTAAGAGCAATAACACAAGGATCGATTAAAATCAACACTTTTGACCAAATTTAAAGTAGACTTATAATCCTAATCCTAATTAACCCAAATTAAGCCTTAAGTAAGTCCTAGTTAAACTCTAGTTAACACTAGTTAACTCTAATTAAACCCAAGTAACTCGAATTAGCCCTAATAAGGGATAATCAACCCTAATCAATATTGATTAACCTTAATTAAATGACAAGTAAACTCTAATTAACCCTAATCAACTTAATTAACTCTAATTACCCTAATCACCTTCTAACTAGCCTTGTTGGGGCATTAATTAAACTCAATTCACTATAATTAAACTCAATTATTTCTATTTAGCTTTAATTAGCACTAACTAGCCCCATTGGGGCCTTAATTAGCCCTAATTAACCCTACTTAACTCTGATTAACCCTACTTGGCTCTTAATTAAATCCTAATCGTTAGTAATTAATCCTCATTATACCTAATTAACCCAAAATAGCCCGAATTAGCCCTAATCAACCTTAATTAATTCTTATTAAAACCCTAATTAATCTAATTAAACCTTAATTACCATGATGAACCCTAAACAAATCTTAATTAACCTTATTAAACCTCAATTAACCTAATGGAATCCTAATTAGCCTCGACAAACCCTAACTAAACCTTAAATAGTCGTGATTAACCCTAATGAAATTAATTAATCCTAATTAAACGAGAATTACCTTAATTACACCCTAATACATTTCTAATTAACCCCAATTACCCTAAATACAACCTGACACTAATTATATATGTAAACCCAATCACAATCATAAGTGGGACAATATCAACTCCGCAAATGAACTCCATATTCACTGAGAAACGCGAGTCAGCTTTCTGCATTAAGAATATTCGTTGTTATTTTGTGAAGTCCATTAACAACGAATTGGTTCAACTCGTTGCCAATGAATTCTAATTAAAGTGAAATTGGTAACATATGCAACAATTGTTTTCGAAATTTTGAAAGATGGTTGCATATATTACAAATTTTCAAATGCATGCATGCATAAAAACCCTTAGTTCCCGTTCAAAGGTACTCGTTACAAAGTAATGCTTTGTAATGAGCCTTTGGATGTCCAGTTTTGGACAATTTGAAAAAGCTAAGTGTTTATAAAACAGTGTATCGACTCATGTTATGTGTTCTATGTCATGGATATATGGTACACGTTCTCTAGTATTTTTTTGGATGCATACAGATCTGGTGTTCTAACATTCATTAACTCTTATAAGAGCAAGATTACACGGATGTTAGAACACCTAATCGATGTCACATACTTGAAAAAATATGGGGAGGTGCTGCCGAATTTTCTACAGACATAGGACTAAGCATGAGTTGGTATCTCCATTAGATATCTCCATCTCTATGGGGAGAGATGGTTCATAAGTGAGGACTAAGCCATCCGGGAGGCCAAGAGTGTGGGAGCGAGAACAGATAAGACAAAGATCCCACGCATACAAGGGGGAGGTGGCTCACGACGTCCTCTAACACAAGAATGCGATTGAGAACCTAAACCTGGCGGCAGATGAGGTCTGTGCTCTGACGTACACTCAGACGCACGTAAGGGAGAACGATAAGGACGATCAACATCAGGCGGGGGACTCTGTTTAAGATATTTCTCGACAAATCAATGTAAGTTACGAATTAATTTGTTTAGTTTGTTAAATTTTTGCCTTTGTATTTGATGTTTGTCACCTTAATGTTTTGGATGTCAAATCACTATTTTGCAGGTCTCGTATGAACAAAATAGGGGGTCTGGGCAGTAGTCCTGACAGCCATCAGTGTCCATGAGTACAGGTACAAGTACTAAGGGATTGAAACGATGGCTAGATACATCAGGGCTTGTCCATAGGACGAAAGGCCGTGTACACAGCCTCCCTGGTACAACTACACGTATCTTGATAGGAGTGTCCCCACCCCCTACTACCCCTCTACAGCCACAGACATTGACCGTGGAGTAACCGTCACTACAAGAGGACGAGATATGTCGCACTGCTACGGAGGTGTATAGGATGATCGTGGAAAATAATCAGGTACAACCACTTATACAATGAGTAAACACTTTATACAATTACTATCGAGATTAATGCATCCGTGCCTTTGTATGTAGGGCACTGCTGCTGGACTTGTCGAGCCGGATCCGAATCACAGTGCCCCCATGGACGAGGATGATTAGCATGATCCAAATTAGGGACTCGCTGACCCCTGATCAACCCTTCCCCTGCTAGCTGTTGGTATCCCGCCCCCGTGCCCCCCCCCCCCCCCCGACTTGTACTCCCTCCTCTTCTATACTTAATTATACCCCGCTCTCGTGCCTTCCTGAACTTTGTATACATTTTATTTTTCGATTAGTATAGAATCCATTCTTTATACATATGTGTTGTGTCTGTTTTAGGGTTAAAGAATTGCTGATGGATCAGCAATTATTTAACCCTAATTTGCATTGAGAAATATTTGCTGGATTGATAATGATTCTAGCAAATTTGTAATTACAGGTTTGGGTATTAAAAAATTAAAATTAGTTTGACTTTTAGGGACAGAAATTCTGTTGCTGAAGTTTTAAGCGACAAACCTTTAGCGATAGATTTTTTGCCTCTAAAAGTTATCAATTTTGAATAATTTTTAGCGACGAATTAAATGTCTGTTGTTAAAACTTTTGTAGACAAATTGTTCCGTCGCTAAATATTTTATGTAATAAATTATTTTTAAAAATAAATAAATTAAAATACAAAAAATATGTTTAGCGACGGACATTCCTTCGCTAATTGTATTTGTACGTCCGTCGCTCAAGGTCCACTCTAGGCGACAGATTTCAAAAATCTGTCGCAAAATCTTTTAGCAACGCGATTATAGGCTACGGACTTTTAGTGACAAGGTGCCCGTCGCTAAAAGTCTTTGGTGACGGATATAGGGCTTTTAGCGTCGAAAGTGTCCGTCACTAAAAGTCCTTTTTCTTGTAGTGTCACAATACTCTAAGTGTTGAAGTCGACGTCATGTACTGCACCTCCAGCACCAACTTACTATAAGTGTTAGAAACGACGATGTGCCTTCCCCCAAAGGGCTCTGCCCTGCACCTTCCCCCAAAAGGCTCGGCCCAAGCTCCCCTTTTTAGGGGCTCCCTCTCCTTGGAGCGCCCTTGCTTCACCCCTTAAGACTCCCTCTCCTTGAGAGACTCCCTTGCCTCACCCCTTGTTATCTCCTCCTCTTGGGAGCTTCATGCTTCGGATTGCCAACCGCCATGCCCGAGCGCCGTCTTTGCGTCATGTGCCCCCCGAAAAGACGTCCATCTCACGACATCATAGTCAGACCTAAGCACCGTCTCCTCATCACATGCCCCCTGCACCACCCTCATCTCCATGACACCCCTGGCCACTCCAAAGTGAAGTCTCCTCGTCCCCCCTCCCCTCGGTACTACAACGCCCATCCCTAAAACACCTACTACTAAGCCTGACATTGTCTTTGCATCATGTGCCCCTGGCATGATGCCCTTCTCCACCACACCCGTCATTGTACCCTTGCATCATCTCCATTGAGCGTGGCCCCATCACCACACACGTCCTGCTGAGCCCATGCTATTCACCACTTATATAATCCCCCTCCCCTTCCCTGCACCCTTTTCACACTACCATTGGTCCATCCCTTCACCACACCATGCGTACCTTGCCTTGTCATGTAACATGCTTCAACCCACTTTGTGGAGTGTGCATTATCCTTCATGGTAGGCGACTCCTCCGAGACACTGTCTCAGGGCCTCCAAGTGCTTTAGCATAAAGACTCCCCTCCTACCAAGTAGGCGATTCCTTCAAGACACTACATTATTTTGCTCCGAGTACTCCGGCATAAGTACCTATCATGGCGATAGGCAACTCCTTTCGAGAAACTATCTACGTCAGGGAGCTCTGAGTGCTCCCATATGAAGACTTTCATTTAGCCAGGTAGGCGACTCCTTTGGGACACTACCTCGCCCTGCTAAGTAGGCGACTCCTCAAGAACACTAACTCAACATGTTGGGCAGCGCGACTCCTTTCAGGCACTACCTCGGCCTGTCAGATAGGCGACTCCTCAGGGACACTACCTTAACGTGTTCCGAGTGCTCCAGCATAAGGAATCGTCGTGAGGATAGACGACTCCTCCGAGACACTATCTCTATCAGGGACTCCGAGTGCTCTTAAGCATGAAGACTCCTTTTTTGCCAAGTAGGCGACTTCTTCAGAACACTTCCTCAGCTCTTTAGATAGGCGTCTCCTCTGGAGCACTACCTTCGCATTTCAAGCAAGCGATTCCTTCTGAACATTACCTCGGCCCATTGAGTAGAGGGACTCCTCTAGGGATGGTAATAAGACACGCAACCAACGGATCCCTACCCAGTTCGGTAGGTCATTTTGACTTTGACTGGATCACGGGACGGGTATGTTTTTTTTTTTTTTAAAACGTAACGAGTTAGGGTCGGGTGTGGTATTTTATCTAGCCCGCCCCGGTATCCACCCCGCGACCTACTCGTGCCCCGCTATATTAACCATATACTTCATTCAATCCTAGCCATCTATCTTTACATATATATAATATTTCATGATAAACTTTAAAGATTCATCTTCTCTCACTCTGCCGCCCAGCTTAGAGATATCAAAAGGGCGGGCTGGCCCGGCCTATTTTTGGCCCAGGCTGCCCCCTCCCTTTTTTGGGCCCGGACTGGCCCTAACCCTTAGGTCTTGGACCAGGGCCAGGCCCAATTATTTGAGAAACAGGCCCAGGCCTGACCCGACCCTAAAATGGCCCGGGTTTGGCCCGGCCTGGTCCTCTTTTGGCCCAAAAACTGGCCCCCTTTTGCCCTAAGTTTGGCCCTATTTCTGGCCTTTTTTTGACCTTACATACAGGCCCTCTTTTGGCCTAGTATTATTATATACACACATTATTATATATAAGTGTGCATATCCAACGATGATCGAATGAGTAATGAATCTGAACATGAATTATGATGATCATTCTTCTTTGGTGCAATAATCAAAGATATGTTTGACGTAAAACAAGAATTAGATTACAAATATTACAATCGAACCGTGAAAAATCATGAACCTCCTTGAAGAGGCCTTGGCAGTTTTGGATGAACCGAACTAATTTGTCAACAAATACCAAACCGACTAATTCCACCCTCTTAGATATAAATGTATTGGCACCGTGCGTAAAAAAATAACTGTTAAAATACATTTAAAAAGCTAATATTTATATTATTAAATAATAATGACAAAAATAAATAGTAAAATAATAATATTTTTTTCACCTTTTTATGAGTTTTCAATTACTTCAAAAAATAATTGTTATTCTTTCAGCAACGAAAGAAGAAGTAAAATATCAAATAGTAGAAATAGTCTCTTTCAAATAGTAATAATTGTAATGTGTTAAGATTTTATTAATAAAGCTCACCAAGAAGAGTATAAAAAGGTATAACATATAATAAAAAATAAAATGAGAGACAAATAAATATATATATACATACATATATATGTATACATATATGTGTATATATATATATGTGTGTGTGTGTGTGTGTGACTTATAATGAAATAAAATGATAAAGATTGTTCGTTAAATTGCGAATATTGGACATGCCTAGAGTATTATAAAGAAGAAATTTAAAAATGAGAGATGTAAAGGAGATAGAGAGAGAGAGAGCAATTTGCTTACATAATAATAAGAATCCTAGTCATAATACTACATTACAATTTGCTTAAATAATAACAAGAAATTACCGTCATTCAAGCCTTTACTTTGAATAACAAGAAAATGCAAAAAAAAATAGGGACCGGGCCCGGCCCTATATATTGGGCCTAGGGCCAGGGCTTGGACTGAGCCCAGATTTCCCCTTCATCTGGCCAGGCCAGGCCCGGCCCGGTTAGCAGCCCCACTGGCCTGGCCCCGGCCAGGTTTTACGACAGGCCCGATGGGCTCGGGCTCGGGCTGGGTCGGCCTAAGCCCGGCCTATTGACATATCTAGCCCAGCTGCCTTTTCTCTGTTCTCTCCCTCTCGGCGACTTCATCGAGCTTTCCCACCAGCCATCGTAGCTCCACCTTCTCTATTCACTCCCTCTCAGTGACTCCGCCGAGCTTCCCCACCACCCACCAGCCATCGTGACTGAATCTCCTGTCATTGGAAACAACATTGGAAGAAGCTATTGCGACTGACCTGCTGGAGCAAGCTTAGCATTACCTTGTCTTTTCTTAATGGGTAGTAGTTAAGATTTGATTCCAAATATTGATTTTTTGTGTGTTTGGAGGATTAGGAATTATGAAGCACAATTATTCCAAATATTGACTTGCTGTAATGTACCAATAATGTTTTCTTTTTATTTATTTGTGGATTGTGGCAAAGCATTTGTATGTTGGTGCAAATTTGTGTGTTTGGAGGATTAGGGATTATGAAGCACAATTATTTTGATTTTTCCTCTGCCTTGTAGAAATGCGTTCCCAGTTATTTTTATAATTAGTGCTTTCTTTAATATCATTTTCTTTCCTTTCCACAAGAAGTTGTTTCGCTTCTGTAGAAATAGTAACCCCTTTTTCTTTCTGAAAATAGAAATTGAATTGTTTAATCTTTTGTGTTAGCAAATCCATGGTCAAAAAGCAATTCTGCCAAGTGCCAAACCAGGTGGGGTGGGGTGGGGTGGGTTTGGACAGGTTTCGAGGGCAGCGAGGTGGGGCGGGGATGGGATGGGTTTTCTAAAGTATTTTAGGGTCAAATATGGTATTGAGATTATATAACCCGGTGCGGGGTGGGGTGGGATTGTAAGGGTAGCGGGGATGGTGCAGATCTTATAAGAGTTGCATCCGTCTTGTCCCATTGCCATCCCTAAACTCCTCTAGGACACTACCTTTGCATGCTCTGAGTGCTCCAACACAATGACTCGCCTGTGGGATAGACGACTCATTCGGGACACTATCTCTATTATCGTGTCTGCATGACTAGTCTACTTGTTCTGGTAGTGAGGCCTCTTCATCGGCACCCCTTGGGACTATGACCCTTAGGTCACTCCTAGACAGGACATGTCTCTAGAGGGCATCATGCCTAGTCCCTCTAATAGTCAGGCGTAAGACCCTTTCCCACCACTCTTAGGTTATCAATGTCTCTTCATGCCTTTATGGGACTCAACAAAGGCTTTGAACTTATGGCTAGATCAAGGGATTTCGAGTATTGAATTGAGGTTGGTAGTTAGAACCCTACGAATTTTTATTATTGTTGGAACTCTAATTATCACTTTTAGGTATATTGATTTTAGGGCTTTCGATACAGTTGGATTGAAAAGATCAACATTTTGGATTTAATCGGGCAATTAGAGGAAAGAGTTTACTTTGTTGAAATCTAAACCAGCGTTGGACCAGTCTTTCATTTAATGGTTTAATTGCTTGATCTGTGTGCCTCAATCTTGTGCCATCACTGTGTGGTGACGGCTAGAAACTTCCTGTGTATGATTGCCTCGATTTGTGTGCCATTATTGTGCACGATTGAAATTTCTGACTTTTATTGATAGCTCAATTTTCGTGCCACCATGTTACAGCCTTGGCTGAATTTTTCTCTAATGTTCTTTACTTCTAGATTTTCATGCCAGTATACACCTTTTGCCTACTTCGTTTTTATAGTGCTATTGAGTGAAAGATATATGTTGCACATATATTAATGGTACTTTCGAATCTTTGACTCGTACTTGGAGATTTGACCATGTGATGAGTGTCCTAACCAACCACTTTTCATTATACCAATTCAACTTTCTCTTTGCAATTCTAGGTTTGTCTAACCCAAGTGCCACGCCATGCGTCACCTCCCATATAAGCATAAACATCTTGTTCATCTTATTATTTTTCATCTATATATATATATATATATATATATATATATATATATATATATATATATATATATATACTCGTTCCTTTATTTAACCGATGTGGGGTTAAATAAACACTAATTTAAGTGATACAACTTTGATTGAATTTGTCTGCAATTAGTATAATCCAATAGCATATGTAATAACCCCTTGTATTGCGTGTAAAACTCGGATACGTTCAGTCATATGATTTGGGGTAACTACTGAGCATCATTAAGCGTGAGCCTTAGGCTGTATCTGACGAATACATTTACATCATCTAAGGGACTTGTTGGTGTCTCGCCTATTTTATTGGTTGTATGTGTGTAGTTTATTCTGTGAGCCATGTCACAGTATATGTAACTTTCTATTTGTGACTTATCTACGTGGATTGGAATGTGAGCTAGCTCAGTGAGATGAGTTAGAGATCACGATTTTATTTTCTGAACCTTGTCTCACGTATCAGTAATGGCATGTGTGACTTTATTCTGAATAGCTCTCTAGTGTCTGTCTTCATGAAGAGATATATTTTGACATTTTGAAATTCGGTCTGACATATATTTTGTTAAAATTTTGTACCTCCGTAATCTCGTTTTTTCCAGACATTTTTTTTATTCCTTTTGATTGGTCATTTGAGCGACCTTACTGGGCATTTGGCTCATTCCCTTATGATTTTTCCTTTCTAGTGATCAGTAGGTTGGATTGGATTACAGGGCTAGCTATGTGTGACTGAGAGCTAGTGATTTTTATCTCAAAGTCAGTATTAACATTTTTTAGATGTAATAATTAAGACAAGTTGAATTTGCTTAGTAATTCGGGTTTTATGTTTTAGGCCGCTTTGACATTTATTGATGTATCTTTGGAATTGGTTAATAGATGCTTTGAATGACCACTTGGAAGACTTTGTGATATTTTTTTATGTTTTCTGACTTTGTTTATTTGATATTAACGCTCCGAAAATTTGGGACGTTACATCAGGTACTATCCCCCCCGACCTAACCATGACAAAGTCACCCTTGCCACCACCTTGGGTCGACCCCCAAGTCTCCCCCTCCCTTCACCTTGAGCCCTCGAGTTTTGTCACCAAAACTAGGGTCCTCCCTCAACACCCCGGCGCGAGCTCCCTTATCCCTTTTCTGGGACGCGCTTTTTTAATAAAAGCTTCTTTCACCCCCTCCCCCCGGCCTTTTTGGGGGTCATCTAATAAGATCAGAAAAAAAGAGGAAAAAATTCAAGAAGAGAAAAATACCCTTGTGCCGACCACCCACGGGCCAACCTCTTTTGTGAACTCCAAAGCCCAACCCCCCATGTAATGTAAACCCTCATCCCACACTTAACCTTTCTTTTTTCTTTCACCCACTCACCCCAACCCCTTTCACCCCCACCACTACTCAAAACCCACAGCCTAACATGCCCCTTGCCATAACCCGACCAACCCTCTACCAAATCCTAATTCCCACTTACCCTATATTGCCAAGGACTCTCATCGCCATTTTTTTGCCTTTGAACTCCCCATCGGTGATGCCTCCATTCCTCGTCGATGACCCATTTCCCCACAGTATCCAACCTGCAACGAAGCCGTCGCCGTCCACCTCTCCCGCCATTTTCGCATCACGCACCCTGGCATCACAACCCCCTAGCTGTGCCATTATGACGTTGACATGCTCTCGTGTCATGATGCCCGACGTGCCTAAATGTCCCAAGTACTCAGTAGGTGGTGTGCGAGGTGGCTCGAGCCACAAACTCATCACTTTCGTTATTCTGCATCCGTAGTCACGCCATGGTGTTGCGACCTCTAAATGTCATCGCCCCTCGCCCCATCAGCTCGAGGATGCTTAAACATCCCAAGTAATCAGTAGGTGGTGTGCGAGGTGGCGTGAGCCATCTACTTATCACTTTCATTATTCGGCGTCAGTTGCCGGGCCAGCGTTGTCGCGACACCCAGCGACATTCAAACTCCCAATGACTTATTAGGTGGTACGTGAGGTGGCTCGAGCACCTACTCGTCACTTTTACTATTCTACGTGCGTTGTCGCGCCCCCACTTGGGCCTTAGTAGGTGGTGTGCGAGATGGTTCAAGCCACCTACTCATCACTTTTCTTGATTTAGTTACAACGCCCACGACACCTACGCCAACACACACCAAATTTTTTTTAGAGGTGGACTAATGGTTATGCATGATTACACACCCGACTTACCCTTCCGCATATACTGCATGTAGGGGGCTTATGTTGCTAGCACATCTTGGCCACACATTTTTGACCACTCTAAGGTCCCACTCTAGCGACATGTCAACTAGCATTCAACAATTAAAGTTCAACACTACCAAACCAGTTAAATCATGGTTTATGCTCAAGTCACGTGTCGCGTCTCTGAAGCAAAAGTATTCTAAGTATTGGAATCAATGTCACTTATCGGAATCGTCGTCATGTGCTGCACCTTCGGCACAAAATTATTCTAATTATTGAAAGCGATAATGTGCTTTCCCCGAATGAGTTGGACCTCGCTCCCCCTGAAGCAGCTGGCCTTTAAATTTTCCTTAAGTGGTGGCTCTAGCTCCCTCCTCTTTGGCATTCCTACTCTTTGGGTGTTTCCTTATTTCACCCTTTGGGGCTCCCTTGCCTAACCCCTTGATATCTCCTCCCCTTGGGAGCTCAATTCTCCATGATGCCTAATGCCGTGCCCGTTATATGAAAGATGCCTGGCAACAGGTGCCGTATCTGCGTCACTTGCCATCGACACAATGTCCATCTCTATGACATCCATCATAGTGCTCGAGCATCTTCGTCGTGTCATGTCCTCCTGACCCGGTGCCATCTCCGCAACATCAGTCGCTGCATCCAAGTGTCGTTTCTGCATCACGTGCCCCCGGCATGACACCTATCTCCATGACACTCGTCGTAGTGTCCTTGCACCATTTCGCGGCACTTATTGGGACCCTTGAGCATCGTCTATACGCCACCTACCCCTGGGCAATGACGTCTGTCTCAGTGATACCAGGAGTCGAGCCCTCGCGCCATCTCCAGATACCCTGATTCGAGCCCTCGCACCATCTCCATTAAGCGTACCCCCGGTACCCTGTCACACCACCACATTCCCCAACGTTGGTCTATCCTTTCACCACACCATGCTCACCTTGACTTGGTGGCGGAACATGCCTCGACCCACTCTCTAGTATGTGTGACATCCATTAGGTTAGGCGATTCCTCCAGGACACCGCCTCTTAGAGCTCCAAGTCCTTGGACAAGCAGACTCCCCTCCCGGTAGGTAGGCGACTCCTTTAGGACACTACCTAAGCCTATCATGGTAGGAAGCATCTTTAGGACACTACTTAGGTGCGCTCCGCGTGCTATAGTACAGGGACTCGTTACGGGGGTAGGTGACTTTTCCGGGTCACTATCTGTGTTAGGAGGCTTCTAGTGCTCCATCAGGAAGACTTCCCCACTGCCATGTAAGCGACTTATTTTGGACATTGCTTTAACCCGTCAGGTAGGCGACTTATTCGGGACACTACCTCAATGTGTAAGGCAAACGACTCCCTCAAGTCACTACTTCAGCTTATAGGGTAGGCAAGTCTTCCATACATTACCTTAGCACGCTCTGAGTGCTCCTACAAAAGGGCCCGTCGTGAGGATAAACAACTCCTCCAGGAAATTATCTTCGTCAAAGAGCGCTGAGTACTCCAGCATGAAGACTCCGCTCCTGGCAGGTAGGCAACTCCTTCCTGACACTGCCTCGGCCCATCGAGTAGGCAATTCCTCCGGGACAGTACCTCAGTATTTTGTCCAGGTGAATCCTTTATAACACTACCTCGACTCATTGAGAAGGCGACTCTCCATGACATTACCTTGGTGCGCTCCAAATGCTTCGACACAAGGAATTACCTATTGGATAGGAGACTCATTCAGGAAACTATCTCCGCCAGGGTGTCTGCATTACTAGTCTACATGCTCTTGCACTAAGGGCTTTTTATTGCACCCTTAAAGACTATGACCCCTGGGTCACTCTGAGAAAGGAGTAGGTCCCCGAAAGGCTCTGTGCCTAGTCTAGGGATGCTCCCCCACCACTATCAGGTTCTCTACATCTTTTGACGTCTCTATGGGACTCGACAAGGGCTTTAAACTAGTCACTCGATCAAAGGCTTCTCTGACCTCATAGTCCCTGTATGAGCAAGTTTTTCCAAACAAACAAACAAAGTCGAGTAGGGCAGGGCGGGTGAATATGCGATCTGATGGTCCGTGGAGCACCAGTATCTGTGGCTCCCTACATAAGGTGTCACTCCTAGGGAGCGCCACTTGTCGCTGAATGACACCACCATCTCAACATCTATAAATAGAGACTTGGAGAATTCATTTCCAGAAGAACAAAACTCATTTTCACTTTAGAATTCTAGAGCTACATAATTCTAGAAAGAGAATACATGACCTTGACGTAGGATCCAGAAGTTGGACCTTAACTTAGGACCTAAGCGTTGGACTACGATTGCCATCATGTATTCACCCCACGAATATTGTGAATTCACCTCCTTGGCATTAATAAGTTTACTTTCCTTTTCACTTCAGCCTTGCAGCACTACCGTTTCGCCCACTTTGTCTGGGAAGCCTGGTTTCTGCCCTTGTTCAGTCGTATTTCATAGACTTGACATTTAACTTAGACTACATTTCTAGTAGGGATGGCAATGGGGCGGGTCGGATGCGGATCTGCTACAATCCGAACCCGCCCCGCTACCCCTAAAATCCCACCCCGCCCCGCACCCGCCCCGCGCCGGGTTCTAAAACCTTAATACCACATCCGACCCTAGCATACTTTAGAAAACCCATCCCCGCCCCGCCCCGCCCCACCCAAACCCGTCCTCGCCCAAACCCGCCCCGCCCCGCCCCGCCTTGCCTTGGCACTTGACAGAATTGCTTTTTGAGCTTACATTTCAATAATTTTACACTAAAAATCTGTATCATCATAGAATAAAATAGAGAGATATCAAATTAATGTCCAAAATCCTACAGAATTAATAGATTAGATTACATCACAGTTTGAATAAATGATACCACAATTCAAATAGATTACAAATTTTCGAAATAGCTTAACTTCAATACAAATACCGCAAAATAATCACTTAGAAATAGCAAATACGAATACAACAAATAGCACAACGATTTCCAAAGCAACTTAGTCCAGCTGGTCCTCACTCGAAATACAATGGAGTCACGATTCACTGTTAAAAGTTAAAAGGAAAAAATGACGTTAACATAAATAGATAAAAGAAAGTAAAGAGTGAAATTGAAATGAAGTACAAATTGCATAAGGAGTCTTACCTCTGTAACACATGAGTTGTCCCTGTCTTTGTCATCATAAATTGTTGAATATCCCTTATGTGCTAGATTAGATACACCTATGTAACACAATAGTACAAATTTAAAGTGCATGTCAAAATTCAATGTATAGTAAAATTTAACTCCACAAATAAAATCAAGAGTGACTTACCTCTCATTTCAGCAGCCCATAACCAGTCTTGAGCACACATTAACGCTTCCAATGTCGTTGGATGAAGCCTACTACGGTGAGGACTCACTAACCTACCACTTGTGCTAAAAGATGCCTCCGATGCGACCGTAGATATGGGAATAGCGAGAATATCCTTGGCCATCAGCTGTAATGTCGGATACTTCAATCCATTAGTCTTCCACCAAGCCAAAATATCAAAGTCCAAACACCTAGGCAACACATCCTCCTCAAGATAATGATCCAACTCAGATTTCACTGTAGTCTTTCTCTTCTTCTTGACATGTTCATCGAAACCTTTAAGAGAATCTTGACATCCAACCTCTAAATGCTCTTGCGAGAGAACAGATGATCCAATACAAGTATCACTAGCCTCTCTATTTTGGTATTCACGAAGAAGTCTATAACAAAGTGAAGACACCTTATCAGTTTCGGTCTTCTCTCCCGACCCATAAAGCTTGCTATAATAATACTGAATCAACTCCATTTTATACCTAGGATCCAACACTACAGCAACCGCCATGATTCCATGAATATCCAACCAATATTTATCAAACTTCTCAAGCATATTCTTAGCCATACTTACAATCACGTCACTTGAGCTCACGAGCGACTCACTTAACGCCATTCTGATCTCACAAATCTTAGGAAAAAATAGGTTAGCTGTAGGATACTTTGTGCCCGAAAACATCTCTGTTGTTTCATAAAACAACCTTAAATTGCCCCATATCTCTCTGGCAAAAGTCCAATCCTCTTCACTCGGGCATGTCTTATATTGAGGCTCCCGTTGCTTTAAGCGAGAAAAAACATCTTTATACAGAAAAGCGATTTCAAGCATCAAAAAGGTTGAGTTCCATCTAGTAGGACAATCAAGTGCCAACTTTTTTGTACTTGAAATGCGCAATTGACGAACAGTCTCTTCAAATTTTTCATCTCTCTTTGGTGTTGCCCTCCAAAAAGCCACACTCTCTCTAATCTTTTCAATTCCCTCTTTTATCACACTTAACCCATCTTTAACAATCAAATTCAACACATGTGCCGAACACCGCATATGAATCAATTCACCAAACAACAACAAAGAACTACAATCCAACTTAAGCATCAACTCATCAATCATCTTATCGTTCGTACTACAATTGTCAACCGTGATTGTGGACAATTTTCTATCGACGTTCCAATCAAGCAATGTTTGTGACAAAGCACTGCAAATAACTTCACTAGTGTGTGGACATGGCAAATATAAGAACCTATAAATCACAAATTTGAACACTTACATATGCTAAAGCAAGTATAAAAATAAATTGTAAAATACCATTATTGCAAAAGATAAAAAACATACCTCAAAAGGCGACTTTGAAGAACAAAGTCTTCATCGATAAAATGTGACGTGACAGCCATGAATCCCTTTTTTTGATTGCCAGAAGTCCACAAATCCGTAGTGATTGCAATCCTGCTTCTTACCTCCTCCAACAACTTCATTGTTTGCACCCTCTCATGGTCATAAATCTTCATAATATCGTTCTTTATTGTGTTCCGGGTTGGTACCTTAAATAATGGTTGAAGTGCAGACGAATACCTCCTAAACCCCACGTGGTCAACAATAGATAATGGGTATTCATGCAAAATTACCATACTCCCAAGCTCTTTCCTAGCAAACTCCTGATCGAATGTATAATTACCTAATTCAGGCTTAATATTTGCTTTTCCCATTATCCCAGTCAATAGCTTTTGTCTAACATCCGGTTGCCTTAGACGTTTACATCTGTCTAAGTGCGTACGTAGATGAGTAGTCCCATTTTTTGGTTTAGCCCCAAGAGTTTTCTGACAGTGAATACAAGTTGCTGTCACGTCTCCACCATTTTTTTTCCTTTCGAAGTGCGTCCACACAGCACTCTTCAAATTATCATTATTTAACTCATCCGGGCCACTTTCAAGGTCAATTGGTTCGGAACCAGAGACTCCCATGCTTGTATTTGGTGTTGATGGATGAGAACTCTGATCCTCCAGTGTAGCTCTAGGGGTTTGCACCGGAGATGGTGCGATGGGCGAAGACGAAATTTCATTGGAAGACATAATTTTATCTATATATTCATCCGAACACAAAGAAAACTCTATCAAAAATCTGTAATTGCAAGCCTATAAGAAAATGACATTTCAACTAATTTCTGCAGAACGAAACTATTCATTCATGTATATGATCATATTATCCCATTTCTGACACATTTATCAAGTTGTCAACTAAGGCTCGTCCATTGCAGATTGAGGATAACTAAAAATAAAGTTATATAGAAGGATAACTAAAAATAAAGCTACATATAACTACCATCACAGATTCACAGAACAAAAATCAAGTTTTTACCTACGCTGCAAATGCCATTTGACTAACTGCAAATGCCATTTGATGAACAAAAATATGCTTCTTCAGTGGAAAATGGTGCTATTCTATCTTGCAATAGTGAGAGCTCGTCCAGATTCTATAATCGAATAGCCGTCGATTCTTGAAAAATAAAAGAACTTGCTGCAATCACTCGATTCACTTCATCATTTCACAAGAGATGGAGACGTGACAGCATAGAAGCCTGAATTTACATCTTTCTACAAATTAGCGCAACCAGCGACCAAAAGGAGTTCCAATTTTATTTTTATTTTTTTTGGTTGTATAGAATTTCTCCTTCTTACGAGACGTGGCGAACTCAAATTAAGCAGCCATTCTCTCCTTCTTCTAGACATAGGATTGTCAATTCACTGTTAAAAGTTAAAAAATTAAAAGAAGGAGAAGGAGAACTGACCTGTTGCGGCAGAGGAAGTGAGGGACTGAGTGAGCGAAGGAGAAGGAGGAGCCCGGTGGCTGGGCGAAATGGCTGGCCGGAGTCGCCGAGAAGGAGGAGAAACGGCTGGGCGGCAGCGGCACTGCGGCAGTCGGCAGAGGGAGTGAGGCCGTGAGGGAGTGAGTGAGAGAAGGAGAAGGAAGAGCGCGGTGGCTGGGCGAAACGGCTGGCCGGAGTCGCCGAGAAGGAGGAGAACGGCTGGGCGGCAGCGGCTCTGTGGCAGTCGGCAGAGAGAGTGAGGCCGTGAGGGAGTGAGTGAGAGAATTGAGAAGTGGAACTTTTAGGGTTTATAGTGATGTATATATAGGTAAGGACGGACGGCTAGGATTAAATCAAGGTAATGGTTAAAATAGCGGGGCGGGTGCGGGTCGCGGGGCGGGTCGGATACCGGGGCGGGCCAGATGAAATACCACACCCGACCCTAACCATCTGCGGATTTAAAAAAAATAACCATACCCGCCCCGTGATCCGGTCAAAGTCAAAATGACCCGCTCCTATTGGACCGGGGCGGGGCGGGGATCCGCCGGTTGCGGGTTGGATTGCCATCCCTAATTTCTAGTGGCACCTCTTTGTATATCCTAGTTATCAATACCGTATCGGTACCGGCTGGTACATACCGTTTTTACTTTCTACTGGTACGGTACCCCTTACATTTTGTACCGATCAAAATATCGCTCTGTACCGGTTGTACCGGCCGGTACATGTGATATCAGCAAAGAATTACGTACCGGCCCTTTAATATAAAGACTAATTCAATTGAATTACGTACCGGCTGGTACATTTTGTTAGAATTTTGTAAATTGACCATATAAAGACTAAATAGAAAAAATATTCTAAGCCCTTTAATACCTATCAAATCCACTGTAATTATTGCTAATAGTATTCACTTAACTTTGATTTACTTTATACCTGAAAGTTTTGATCATATTCTTTCATCTATATGATGTACTGCTTTAGACACTTGTGTGTGAGCTCATGCGCACACACACAAAAATAGCTTATTCTTGAACCTGAAGACATTATTATTTAACAAATAACTTATTCTTACATAAGAATTTGTCAATGAGATCGTTGCAAAAAAGGGATAATCTTAGAGGAGATAATTCAATTGAATAAGCTATTTATTTTATTTGAAAATTAACGTAATTCAAACTCTATAAGACAAACAGTTTATCCTAAAATGTTGTTAGTAAAAAAATATATTTATATTTTGTTAGTTAGCCAATGAATAAATATTGCAGATGTATCATGTATATTATTGATGAAAAAGTTAAGACGGTACTGATACCGGTACGTACCATCTTATGAAAAAATGATACACACTCCGGTACGGTATTTATAACTATGATGTACATTGCGAATTCACTTTCTTAGCATCAATAAGTTTACTTCCCTATTTTAAGATAAAACAAGAAAGTGGAGGGCAAAATGACAAGGATAAAATTACATCGCTAGTAAGCGAGTGGTACTTGCCCAAGGAATACTTTTGTTAATTTACTGTATTTGTTTGATCTTACTGGAACACTCCAGAATCATCGCTTCAATTAAGTTAGTATCCTTTGACAGGCAAGTAAGGTAATTAATGGTAGTTGACTCTCGCTACAAGGAGGTAAAATCTTTAGGTACTTATAAATTCCTGCGTAAACGAAGCTAAACCTAGCTAAACTCTCTGCATATTTGTTTTAGTCATGTCCAAGTTCTCCTTATATAGGTTCTGACTTAGGGCATCGAAAATCCGTTGGGTACCAATCAAGCGAGCCACTGTTTACTTGTGTTGTGCTTTACAGACGAGTTCATGCACTTGATCAGTCCCATCTCATTTCGATTCACAACAAAACATAATACACAAGTCGTTAAATATTTTTTATAGATAGAGGAGCCATTTATTTGGTTTTGAAGAAACAAACTTTGAATTCATGTTCTATGAGGATTATTGCATAAGCATTAACAATATGGAAAAGTAAAATGACTTAGAAATCTGCTTATAGAGATTCATCTATAACCTAAGTTGATGACTGCCACATCTATTTTCTGTGATGATGAGGCAATATTATCACGGGCTTACAATAAATAAAGTATAAAGTAAGAGTCAAGACACTTCAGTTTAAGACATATAATGTTAGAGAACAACTTATCAAATGAGTTGTTACTATTCAATTTAACAAAGTCCAAGGGAGTTTTAGTTGATCCTTTTACAAAAGGGCCTAGGTAAGGATTTGAGACATGAGATTAATGTCTTTGAAATGAACAGTGATTTACAAGTAATGAACAGTATTTTACAGTAAAAATCAATAGATACTTTAGCAATACCCGATACTCTTCTTTAATGGAAAACACTTCAAATAATAATCAACAAAATAAAGGAACGAACATTTGAATCTCCATGCCATATCAAGATAATGCGTGTCTATGTGGAGAACAAAATGAGGGTGAAAAGTATTTCTTCAATCATTTGTACTTTAAAGGAGGGTGCAAGTCATACAAGTGCACCTATTTAGTTTATTTACATGAGCGCGAGAAGTGGAGTTGTTTCTATATGATTTAAAGCTTGTCTTTGAGGCAATTATGAAGGCTAACAACACCACACAAAAAAAAAAAATACAATACAATTAGGTATTCATTGGGATTCTCAAATTTCAAAGATACTTATTTCGGACGAGCCAAGTCCTAAGATGGAGCACAAAGCCATGAACGCATGGTATTTGAAAATTTTGGTTGAGAGGTTATAAGTATGGTATACACTGTTAGTCAATAAGGAGTCTTAGCTAAGGCTACCATTACTTTCGAATGTTAATAAACTCATACGCTAAGATTGTAAATGTTCAAGTTGAAAGACTCTTCCTGCTCATATACGATCAATCAAAGGTACGGTGAGAGGTAAATTTCTAAGTTGAAATCTTAAAATTTTAATTTGTTTTGAAAATTAGAGGAAGTTGCTGCAATTTTTCTTTAAATTTTCATATTTTAGAACTTGGGTATCATAGATTACTCTGCATGTTGTAAGGACCTCAAAAAATCAAGTTGTTTCATTAAAAGGTAAGGAGTACAAAAAAATAAAGTTGTGCTCTTACTAATAACAATTGCTTTGGTGCAGTTTGTACGTGCTTAATCCTAACTACCATAAAAAACAAGTAATCAAACATTGTTTAGCAGAGGAAAGTTAAATAAAAATTTCATATAAACATGGGATAGACTTTAATGTTGTAGTAAAACAAATCAGGTTTGGACATGCACTCGTATGTGTTGTGCATCGCACACTGATGCACGCATGCATACCTGGGCTTGGGCTAGGGCTAGCATTGACATAAAGGCATGGTGGCGCTTTAGGCGTTCCTTTCTTTTTAGAGTAAGTTAGGCTCTGTTTGACACAACTTTTTTTTTTTTTTCAGTTTTGGAAATTGAAAAAAAAAGTTACGTTTGGTAACTATTTTTTTTCCTTCAGTTTAAAAATTCAGTTTTTAAAAACTCCAAAACTATTTTTTTTTAGTGTTGGTTTTTTTAGACCACCACCACCCTTTCACTGCAGCCTGGCGATAACCGTTGACAGCCACCATCGGCTGCCGGCGGCCGCCACCACAACCGTCGGCCACCGCCGCCACCACAACCGTCGGCCACCGCCGCCGCAAACCACCACAAAAAAAACTGAGTTATCAAACACAAAAAAAAAACTCAACAAAAAAAAAACTGAGTTATTAAACACTCACTTGTTTTGTAAAAAAAATAATAATTAAACTGCTCTTTAATTTTTTTTGGAAACTAAAAACCCAAAAAAAGTTTTGTCAAATGAAGCCTTAGACTTGGAGCGATTTGAAGGGCCATAACTTTCATTTTTAAACAATTTTCCCTGAAAAATGTTTTCTCCATATGTTCTTTTTTATATATAAAAAAAAACCTTTCATTTAAGCGATTGTTATTAGCCTTCAAAGATTCCTAATTGCAAAACTGTTCAGAACAAGAAAAAGTTCATGATCATTTGAAATGTGAAAAATTAATTTACTGTTTTGATTATTTGATTTTGAGTTACATTCCAATTTAAAAACATGTCAATAAATTTCTCTTTGAAAATATATTTTGACGATCGAGTTGAACCCCTTGGGCCACTTGGAGGCATTTTGTGTTATGGCATGTAGGCATGACCAGTCTATCAACACAGGCATTATCGGATGTTATTGTCGGTTGAGATGACCGAACATTGCTCAATTCTTCCCTTTCAACAATTTTGTGCAGTTGAATTGCACATTTATTTATCGATGCCATCATAAAGCTCATGTTTTTTTTTTAAGGAAATGTATATTTCAAAAAGCTCATTCACGGCATTTTCAAAATGAGATATTTATTCGTAATTGTTATCTTTACTAGGCAATTTTTATGTACTCCTTATTATTTTTCATCCCTTCAGAATCTTTGTAAGACGTGTTTATAGGAAGGCAAGGGAATATAGGGTTAGACGGAAAAATATAATGATTTGTGAAATTTTGTAATGTTGTTTCCTTGGGAATTGGAATGAAATCATTAGTAGCCTTATTCCGATTATACTTGTTTTAAAGTTTGTTTATTCTTAATTTACTCCTCGAAGGCTTGAGTTTTTCGGGCTAATCAAAATTAGTACGAAAGCTTATATGATCCGCATGAGAAAACCTTTTCTCTTCCAAATTTGAGGATGAGTTTTAAAAGGACAAAGGGATGTAACACTCACAATTGTTGCAATTTTTTGAAAGGAAAAGAACCACAAACATATTGAAATATTTTTTGAAATTGAGAGTTTAACAATAGGAATCCAAAGCAACTAGAATTATCTCAATTCAGAATAAAAGCGTAGAAGAAAGTAAAGAGTGCGGAGAAAAGAAAGTGAAAACCCACACCCAACCGACCCATACCCTGACCCGTTCGGACCCGCTCATCAGGAATGGTCTTGATATATATATATATATATATATATATATATATATATATATATATATATATGGATTAAATGCACATAAAACCCTATACTTTGGGGTCATTTACACGGAACACCCCAGGGTTTGAATTTTGATTCTCACCACCCCAAACTTCCAATTTTGGTGCACATAGCACCATTTAATGGTTTTTAGTCAATTTCTTGGGATGTCTGTTAGAAGCCAAAGGGCACAAAGGTATCTTCCTCCATAAACACACTGCCGACCTAATATTCTCTCTCCATGTCAGACTCTCTCTCTCATCTAATTTCACTTGCAAACCCAATTGCCTTGCCGGCGCCCTCCTCAATAGGGTCCCCCTCGAAGCCATCACCGGCCAGGTCCCCCGCCGCATGATCAGTACTGATGCCTTCCAGGAGACCCCCATCGTGCCGACGCCCTCGCCGACGGAACTGACGCCCATTTTGACCCTGAGCGAGGCGATTGGGTGATGTGGCTGCCAACAAGGACTTTTCAGTGAAGTGCCCATTTTAACTTTGAAATTATAACAGCCGTCCTCAAATTTTGAATTTCAACCGTCAAATGGTGCTATGTGCACCAAAATTGGAAGTTTGGGGTGGTGGGAATTAAAATTCAAACCCTGGGTGTTCCGTGTAAATAACCCCAAGGTTTTATGTGCATTTAATCCTCTATATATATATGTGTGTGTGTGTACTGCCAAGGCCAATTTAGGGCTCTATAGCTTCTTCTTTCAGTCGTCCCAAGTACTCTCTTGCCTCCGTCGTCGCCGTTCACAGCGAAACCCTTGCGACGCCGTCGGCACTGGTCAAAATCGATCCCTCTCTCAGCTGTATTTGCTGTATCACAGCCAATACCCTTGCAATTGACATTTTGCTATACAGGTGGTGTTTGGATACACGGAAATGTACTCCGCCCGTGGGAATAACCCTTATGGCCAGCACCAGCAGCAGCAGCAGCCGCAACAACAGCAGCAACAGCAGTTCTCTGCGCAATCCGCCTACGCCCAGAACGTATAGGCTTCTAAAACCTCAGATGCCATTTTTTTTAGGTTAATTTAGGGCTTTTGCATTTGCATGCGATTTTTCACCTTTGACAATTTGCAAAATCCTAGGATGGATTTAGTACACGTAAAAGTTAGACTTTGGTCGTTGTTTCTACCCTGGCTTCCCTCGTCAATGTTACTTATTGAATGTATTACTGTGATTTGAGTTGAATTTGATGTTCCTATGGTACTAAATATATAATGGGAATTTGCAGAAAGGTACTTTTCACTTTTCATTTCTGCTTCTGGAAACTTACATGCAAGTTAACTATTATTATTGGAAGTGATAATTTGCTTTCTTGGAAGCTTATCGATTTCAAAGCACTATTGTTGTGGAGAACTATTTCTGCTAAGTGTCCCACTTAGGTTTTTGGTGACTGTTTAATTTAGGCTTCTATATTCGAGAGACTTCCTACACACGGAGTATACTTTGTTTCGTTGGGCAGTAGTGCAGTATCCTTCCAAAAATGTGTCAACTTCTTTTGGCCTTTATCTCCGATTGTTCGTAATTTCTCAATGTTCTTCGTAAGTCTTGATTTCTTATGTTACTTCTTTTGCCTTTTTGTTCGTTTATGTAGTTGGGTGCTGATGCTGCCTCTCAACTAGCTATTGCTTCTCGGCATTCTTCGATGTTGGGCGGAGCTCATTATGGTGGGCAATACAGTTCTGTATATGGTTCGGCTGCTTTGAGTAGTGCTCAACAGGTAACTTCATCTTTCTTTAGTTATTTCTACGTTACCTGAGATTGACTTGGGTATAATATAGCTCAATTAATTTATTTTTCAATTTTTGATGAAATCAAATGCTTGTTGGAGTTTATTTACTGTGATGCCTTGCCTGTTCTGAACTATGGATGAAGGGTTCTGTTTTTCATCTCCAATAGGAAATCCCAAAGGGAGGATTGTAGTGGAGCTTGTTCTCTTTATTGTCCTGCTAGAAATCAAAGTTCTGAAACCAGTTGACCTTGTTGAATGACACATGTCTGAATGGAAAAGAAAAAAAAAAATGAAAGCTGCTGAACAACTATTAAGCAGGTGGTCTGAACTGTTCGTACAAACACTTGCTTACATAGAGAAATAATAGAGACGTTATCCTACTAAGATATTCCTGTGAACTAAGGCTAAACGAATATTAAATAACAACATGACTGCTATATAAAGCCTGTTCCTTAAAACGATGAAAATTACTAGAAGTTTCTTATCTGCAACAAATTACTCAAATATCCATAATATGATAAGGTGAGGTACTTGCTCCATAACTCAATGTTTGGTTCTACTCTAGTTGATGGGGGATAAGACGAGGCAGTGCCGACCAAGGTTATCTTGGGGAGAGGTAGTGAGAGAAGACTTGATTGCTAGGAATCTTTTAGAACTACTTACACTGATTGTTACCATCAATGCCAGAATTTGTTTATTTAAGCTTGTATATCATGTCCATATTGGTACCCTCTTTTTCTTCTTTTCATGAATTTGCTATCTCTAAGGGTCTGAGCCTATCACCGGTGCTCTCTTGTTGTGGTTTGAGTGGTGAAGTTTGGTTTTGCTAGGCTTGGCCCTTAGATTTTTTTTTTTTGCCTTTTTTGGTACATCTATTATGATTTTATATTCATTCCATTATTGGTTGTCAATAAAGAAGTCTAAAGAATGATCAAGGTTTAACATTGGCCGAAAATTGTCAGGTTTATTGTCCTATGAACCTCTTGCAGCTAGATATCTTTTGTAATCTGGTTTCCTGTTGGGTTGTGTTATCTTTCCTTGGGAAACACTGTCCGACTATGTTACTATGGTCTGTAAAATAGGTACGCTATCAAGCCATACCATACAGGGTTCATGCATGTATTAGAAACATATAACTATGTCTCTATCTGTCCTGCCCACTCTGCCTTGTACTTTAAGTCTGTTGCCATACTTTACTTTGAGAATGTCATCATTATCTTTTGCTTCATGTACCGGGTAGAGAACGATGATCGTGTTGCAAAAGGTGATTGTTGTTTGAGGAAGACCTGAAAAACTGCTTTAAGCTTCTTTTGGGTAATAGATAAACAGAACAGGCTTACAAACTTTCTGCTGCAACATTTAAGTATTTTACCGGCCCATTGTGGATTCAGCTTCCTTTTTGCTCCTTCTAACGTGTTACCTCCAGTCTTTTACATGCGCAACGCCTCACACCTCTCACACATTGAATTTGTCTGTTGTTCTTGTTTTATCCGTTCTTATAGAAAATGTTATAAATGTTTCATTACTCTGTTTCAACTGCAGATTCCCTCAGTGAGTGCCAAAGGAGCAGGACAAGCTGCTTTGCAAGGTCAAAGTGGTTATGGCTCTGCTATGCCAGATTCACCTAAGTTCACATCGGGTGACTATGTGTCATCATCAAGCCATGGATATGCTCAGAAAGCTGATCAGTTATTCTCCAATAAGATTTCTGATTACCCATTGATCGACAGGCGCCAATATGCTGAGCGGTCAGGGTTATACATGGGGAGGGATTTGCAAAGTGAACCAGTTGGTTTTGGTCATCAACATCAGGTTCAAATCATCATGTTATTTTCTGCTGGCTTTAATGAATTTGTTGATCCAGTCTACGTTTGTTTGCGATGCATAACAAGTTATAATGTGTATATCTTTCCATCTTACTGCCAAGACAGGTCGACATATATGATCGCATCGATCAGGCATCAGTGCTTCGTCAAGAACAGCTATTAAAGGCTCAGTCACTGCAATCTGCCTCTCTTGATGGGGGATCTAGGTAAATTTCGTCTGGTATTCAGCAGCAGTGACTATCATTTTCGTTTTTTTCCGTTTCATTCATCTTGACCATTTTGTGTTGTCTTTGCTAATGAAGTCGATAGAAGGAATAGTCTTGATGGCTATATTGTACTACTTGTGCATAGTGTAATTCTTTTGGGCATTTGTATTACCTCAGTACATGTATATATGTCCATACATACACCTTATTGCACTGAGTGGCAACACGTTTCTGGCAGACAAGGTGATTATCTTGCAACAAGGGGGGCAACTATACGTCATCCTGCCCAGGAGCTTATGTCGTACGGTGGGAGAATGGAAGCTGATGCTCGCACTTTATCGATGCTAAGTAGTACAGCATATGGTGGACAACATGCTCCATCAATCTTAGGGGCAGCTCCACGGGGAGCCATTGATGATCTTGCGTATGCTCAAAGTTCTTCAAATCCTGGTTATGGAGTGAGTCTGCCTCCTGGTAGAGACTATGCTACAGGGAAAGGGCTTCATGGAACATCTCACGAATCAGACTATTTGAGGATTGATGAGCGCAAAGATGACAGGGTATATGCTCGGGAACTTGAGCGAAGGGAAGAGGAGCGTCATAGGGATCGTCTGCGTGATCGAGATAAAGACAGAGAAAGAGAGAAGGAGCGGGAACGGGAACGGGAACGGGAACGAGATCGAGAACGTGAAAGAGAAAGATTACGTAAGAGGGAACGCTCTTTGGAGCGGCGGGAAAAAGATAAAGATCGAGAGCACAAACGTGGACCTGAAATTAAGCGTGATCGAACTCCACTCAGAATCTCCAGGGACCGCCGTGGTTCCTCAGCAACAAAAGATGGGAAATTTTCAAGACGAGAATCCCCACGTCATGAAGCTTCGCATAGGTGGAACTTGTTTAATTTTGAGTCATGCTCTAGTTCTGTATGCAAATCTGTTCGCGTTTCTAACTTGGTGTTCTATCATGCTGAAGGCGTCATTCACCTGTTAAAGAAAAACGGAGAGAATATGTCTGCAAGGTAAAAAAGCTGCACAAGAGCTTAGTCATTGAATGATTGTACTACACCTTCCTCTTGCTAGGGTCTACCTTTTCCTGGTTTTCTATCTTGACGGTTTCTATTGACCCGATCTTTGTCGATTCCGATGATCCTCTCTTTGGATTTAGGGCTTCTGTGCGCTCTTGTCCTGCGTAGATGGTGGGGTTCCTTCACCGCTCTTATGTCTTGAGAACTTGTTTTTCGTCATTCTTTTTGCGTCAGTGATTATTTTCTTCTTTTTCACTTACTTCCTTTCTTTCTGCTCTTTGCCGAGAGAGGTTTGCTGCTCTCTTCACTTCTCTAGGCATATATGGGACCATTAGCCAGGTTATATGTGTTTGCTGGTTATTGCTTTTACGTTTATCCCAAGGTTTTCATTCATTTGGATATTACCCTCAGGACTTAGTTTTCTTCATTTAATATCATCTCTTTGCTACTTACGAATGCTTAATCACTAATGTTTATTTAGTCAGCACAGATGGTCTGCTTCTACAAATATCTTGCACAGATCAAAAACTTTGTGGTAATTGTTGTTTCTCTGCAGGTCTACTCCTCCACTTTGGTAGATGTTGAGAGGGACTATTTGTCAATAGACAAGCGATATCCAAGACTTTTTATATCTCCAGAATGCTCCAAGGTATTCTGTTTTACTCATATTTACATTTTCAAATAATTGCTTTGTTTTTGACATTCCAACTCCCGTTATCGACATTAAACTGGCTGTAGGTAGTTGTGAACTGGCCAAGGGAGAATCTTAAACTTTCTATCCATACTCCCATCAGGTACATTATCCAGGACTCGCTTCTGTTTACTTAGTGCTTCAACTTCACCTAAAGAGTTAATACTGCCTTTCTTTACCAAAATTAGTATCAAGTCTAAATTGCACGCTAACTTGATCTCTGCTTCAATGTTAATCCTATATGCATTGTCTAGGTATATATTGCAGTTCCGGGAGTTTTATTATCATTGTGAGACTACATCTCTATGGAGTTCTATCAAGTTTGAAAAACTGAAACTAAGTATTGGTTTGCTCCCGTGTTTATGAGCAGTTTTGAACATGATTTTGCTGAAGAAGAGTATGCGGCGCAGGAGAAAGTGTCATCCAACAAATCATCTGCTGTTGAGCCTGTAAAACCAGAATGTGGTTCTACTGTGTGGAATGCCAAGGTTGGATCATGCTGTATACATCTATTGGATGAAGCTGGCATGTGCACACAATGAAACATTATTCCTTTGACTTCTCTATGGTTTGAGGATCTATACTAATCAGATATAGGACGACATAGTATCCTATTGATTTTTACTTCTACTGGGGGCTATAAGAATCAAAATCATTAAGACAAACTTCAGGTTTTCTTGCTAGTTTCAGCATGTGAAAAGTGTCTACCCTATCTAATGCGCTAAGCTTTTTATCTTAGAGTTGTTTTAATCATAGACATGTTTAAGCATGTAGTATTTGGTCATTTGGTCACTCTAATGCGCTAAGCTTTTTTTATAGTTGTTTTAACCATAGACATGTTTAAGCATGTAGCATTTGGTCATTCCTAGTTGTTTTGGGATTGTTGATATGACCAAAGTTGAGGTCATACGCGTTGCACTCTATGTCATGCTAGGCAACTCGAATATAGTTAGCAATGTTGCATATTTATGCATTATTTAGGTGGGGTACCATACGCACATAACGTGTTAAGCAGTCTTTTGTACTGCGTCATTGATTGTTCTTTTGTTCAATTATTATTATGAAGTGTATGAAAGTTTATGCGCTTTATTTACATTTTTTTTCTTCCTTTTGAATCAGATGATTTTGATGAGTGGACTTAGCCAAAACTCCCTGGATGAGCTTTCATCTGATAGAAGCTATGATGATCGCATACCTCATTTTTGCAACATGCTAAGGTTTGCTATTCTTAAAAAGGACAATCATTTCCTGGCAATCGGCGGTCCATGGGATGCTGTTGATGGGGGAGATCCATCAGTCGATGAGTCCTCTTTGGTTCAAACCGTTGTTAGGTTCGTGAGCTTCACGATGACCTCTTCCCTGATAGACATTTCATAAATTATATAACTTCATTGACTAACTTTGCTGTTTAGATATGCAAAGGATGTAACTCAGCTTGATTTGAAGAACTGTCGGCACTGGAATCGTTTCCTTGAGGTAACCTCCTCTTTTGGTGCTAAGACTCTTGTTGTCCTGATATCAGCTTGGAAGATTTGTTTAAGTCAGGGTGATTACAATGCTTTGGCATCTCGCTTTGATGATTTACTATGCTTTGGATGCTTATAGTATTTTAGTGTAGCTGGAACTGTTTCTCGTGCAATCTGCTTGATGAATTTACTAAAATGTGCTGTTGAATGCATAGGACGCTAGACATCCTAAGCATTTTGACTAAAAGGATATTGTGGTGCAGGAGAATGCGCAGTCGTGACTAATTTTCTGTCCTTGGTTTGGCGGTCTCTGTTTTTTTTGGTTTGGTAATTAGTTTTTTCTATAGAGGTATCTAATCATCTATGTTACGTGATCCATGCCAAACGCGGCGTCAATTTCGGTCGGATGGAGAAGCATATCTTCAATCTGATGCAGTGTAACATAACTAATCATATAAGCCGACACCGGATCCGACACCAAGTCCATGTAAAAAACTACTCATATAACCGGTGTCCTAACCCAACATAAAACGTTAGAAGCAAAAGCCGTTTGTTTGGTCTTTATGAAAAAGGGTTCACAAACCTATAGCCCAATCTTAAGGGGAACCTAGAAGACGTACGTTATATATAGTGGAATTATAGACAAAATAATGCAGGACCTTAAAAAGAAATTGAGGGGTCCTACAATTAAAACGTGGCGGGTGGCTTATTTATTTTGTTCTTTTGACTCTGGGTAAAAAATGAGCTATGGTGCATGAACAGTTCTCAGGAAGATTTTCTTTTTCTTTTCTCTCTAGGGTTTCAGGTTTGCTTGCT
Source organism: Escallonia herrerae (assembly GCA_033070095.1). Lineage (NCBI taxonomy): Eukaryota > Viridiplantae > Streptophyta > Magnoliopsida > Escalloniales > Escalloniaceae > Escallonia > Escallonia herrerae. The sequence goes on from JAVXUP010002922.1 coordinate 61,986, forward strand.
TTGGGCTTGTTAGATTTAAATACAGGGTTAGAAGTCGATAAATCGGATATGAATCTGAAAGTGAGACGATGACTCTTACCTAGAAGAGTCTAATGGAGCCCCACAATAAGAAGAGAGCAAAACTGCACCAAATTGTATTCACCCTCGTATTACTAGGCAAAAACTTATTCTTTGTGAGTTACCGAAATGCCCTTAATCTGCCCATAGGGCCAGAGTTCACCTTCGAGAATTACCATTTTCTTCCTTTCTTGTTCTGATAATGTGCAGGACTCTTAAGTGTCTTATCAATATCACACAAGTAATGCAGCCTTGTAGAGCCTAGATATTATGGAGATGCGGTTTCATACCATTCCCTTGATTCAATTCTTCAGTTCACTTTTTCTTTTCGTTCCACTATGGTACCTCCTCCTGACAAAATCACCATCTTCTCCTTTTCTTCTGTTGAAAACGCATAGGACTCTTAAGTGTGTTATCCTATTACGCAAGAAATGCAGCCTTGTAGAGCTGAGATGTCAGGGATAGGGCTGTGTACGAACCGAGTTCGAGCCGAACACGGGTGTGTTCGAACTCCGTTCGTTTAAATTTGGGCATGTTCGAGCTCGGCTCGAGTTCGTTAAGAACCAAAATATTAATGTTCGAACTCGGCTCGAGTTCGTGAGGGTGAGTATCGGGCTCGGCTCGCTTAACTCATTTAACAATACGAGCCGAACTCGAGTTCGATTACTTGGCTCGCATTCATGTTTAATTCTAATCAAATCTCTAAAATTACTCAAAATTCTCAAATCGTTCAAGCATAATTAATAAAAAAATGATAAATAGAAGATACAGGAGGGATGCTGAATCATTCAGAAACACAAATCGATGCATTCGAGGTTGAGCCCTTGGCTTTGTTGGCGATAACTTTGCAGATCGAAAACTTGCTTCGCAGGCGATGGCTTTGTAGCTTTAAAGGTTGAATGCGACGGCAGGTTGAGTCCGGCGACTGGGAGATGACAGTGGCGAAGACAGTGACGTGATGTCCGTTTGTGAAGACGGAAGAGAGAGAGGGGGAGGGAGAGGGTCTATGCGCGATCTGCGCGCGCGCGTGTGGCGAGGTAGGGGACAGAGAGTGCGGCTGTGAGTGAGTGAGTGCAGAGTGCGGCTGTGTGAGTGATGTTTAGTTTGAGTTTATATAGTTAGGGTTTTCAAGTGTTTGGGCGTATCTAAGGGTTGGGCTTTATTTTTATAAGTGGGCTTGGGGTTTTGGGCTGACTTAAAGGCTTGGCCTCCACTTTAAAATTAAATTTATGTGATTTATGTGAACATTAATTTTGTGAACATATTATAATTAATTTATTATTTAGACGAGCTGTTCGCGAACATGTTTGTGAATATTTTAGTGTGTTCATGTTCGGCTCGTTTAATAAACGAGCCCTAAAAACTTGTTCATGTTCGGTTCGTATATATATGAACGAAAGTGAACGAGTTTTGTGAAGAACAACCACGAGCCGTTTGTGAACAGCTCGGTTCATTTACACCCCTGGTTTCATACCATTAACTTGGTTTACTTCTTTCATAGCTTAAGTTGATGCTGGATAAGTTATTGGGTCTTATTATGAAGTCTTAACGTTTGTATAAGTTGGAATGGCTTTTTGAAAGTCCTATTAGTTTAGTGAGCAGTTTTAAATATCTCAATTACTGTCTGAACCTGTAACAGTAGTGTGAACCTAGGTAGCACGGACACGGTGTCGGACACCGACACTGACGGGGACACCGGACACCGCAATTTTCAAAAAATCAGATTTTGGACACCGCAGGACACCGCTAATTTTTTATATATTTTTATTATATATAAATATATTTATATATATTTAATAAGTATCAAATACATTTCATAACTTAAAATAACAAACAATACTGAAAATTACTAAAATAAGGAATTTAAATAAATACAAGTCACTTGAACATTTATTTGTTACTGGGCAAAAAAATGAAGTTAAAAAAAGAAAAAGAAAAGAGGTCTTTCGGTGGAATGCAAGACAGAGGGAGAAAAGGAAAAAAAAAGGGAAAGACTCAAAGACATGAGAGGTCCTTACCTCTCAGCGAGAAAGAGAAGAGGAAGGAGACGACTGACGAGACAAAGAGAAGAAGCTGACCTGTGGGTAAGCGACGGCGGTGGAGGACCTCCGGCGACGATGGCGAGAGATCTGGCGACGACGACGGCGACGGTGGACAGATCTGTCGGCTTCGGTATCCGGCAACACCGGCGCCTTTCAGATCTGACAACATCGGCGACTTTCAGATCTGTCGGCTTCGGCAACATTGGCGACAGATCCGGCAACACGGCGACGAGAGAGAAGAAGACGGCCGACATATGAGGTGAGAGAGAAGACAACTACCCCTGAAATTACTTCCAAAAGTTCCAAAGTAGCCCCAAACTGTCCGACACTGCACATTCCCGTGTCCGACACTCCTCGCCGAAGTGTCCGACACGGTGTCGGAAAATAAAAAAAAATTCCGACACCGATTAGCCGTGTCCGACACGTGTCGGGCGTGTCCGGAGGGTGTCGGGGTGTCAGTCCGTTTAGGACACCATACCTCCACCTAGGAGAGGTGTCCGTGCTGAAGAGGTGTGAACAGCCCTTGAAGTTCCTTTCTTTGCCTAATTGAAACCTAGTTCCTGGTTATTTCAATGGTTTACCACAAAATTGAACTACACCAGTTTTGAATTCTAAATTTTATGACGGCATATTTCAAACCTTAGTTGCAGGAAACTCCGAATATGATGACGTTTCTCTCTCGGAAACTCGCTTTTGCGATCCTAAGTTAGGAGCTCCATGGGATCTCGTCCCAAGCTAAGATGGGAATTCGATCCTGCTAGTTGGATAGAGATGCATGGAACAAGTGATAGAATACATGAAAATCAAGCTCTTTTCAACTCAATTCCTTGTTTCTCTCTTCCCTCAAGTCCTTAAAGTCTCCTTGTCTGTTGTTGCTATCTATGTAAACTATGCTAAACAAATGATAATACTCTTTACGCATTTATTTATTCAAGACGCTCCCAACCTCAGATTCTTCTTGGTGCTTACGCTTCCCCGCCCCCGCCCCCAGCCCCGCCCCCGCCCCCGCTTTGTGCAACTAAGTTTCAAACAATAGCCTATCAGTTGCAACATTGAATTGATAAAAATTGAAAACTGAAAATTATACTTTCTCTTGTTAAGTAGGACGGTAATTTTCGTCCTTTTGTTACTTCAAAGTCTCAGATATTTTCAAAGCTAATTCTTCTACCTCTGCAGATTCACTATGATAGGCTTGGTAAGGATGGGCTGTTTAGCCATAAGGAGGTTACTGTTATCTATGTTCCAGATTTGTCAGACTGTCTACCTTCATTGGATACATGGAGAGATCAGTGGTTTGCGCACAAGAAGGCTCTTGCAGAGAGACAGCAGGATGCTCTAAAGGAGGTCTGTTATTAGCATAAAAATGATCTAGATGGCATGTTATGATGAGTTTCATTACCGAGTAGCATTTATTACATTTTCTCCTTTTAGAAACTATAGAGTTATGTATAACATACGAAAAGGTATCGCTATGGTCATGCAATGACTTAAACTCACTTGATACAATATCTGATGTTACGCATTTAATTGTGTGTTAGTAAGTTATGTTTTTCCCCTAAATTAGATAGTGAAGCATATGTTGCAAAAATTAAGCAATGAACATTAAGAACACATTTCACAAGTAAGTGCTACTGAGGCAATAGTTTCCATTCTCATATTGCACAGTAGATGACTTTTATTTGAAACAATGAAACCTCATCATCGTTTTGCAAAAGAAGAAAATGGGGGATAGTCTTACATTCGCTTTTTTCTCTTGTCCACTTGTCACTTGAAGGAGTCAAATACAGTGGTGAACACTTAATTGCTACACATGGAGATAGTGTTTCTTTGAGGTTATGTAATCATGGATAATAGCATCACAGCACTCATTCTAATGGGAATCAGGATGAGAAGAAGAGAGGCTCTTTCTCGAATTATGGCTAAATGGGAGTTTTAACTCCTAAAGAAGCACCTCATGAAGCCTCCCAGAACTTGATTGAATTGCTTATTCATCTTTTACACACTGAAGAAGAAAACTCACGTATAGAGGAGAATCAAGAATTAGTTCCAGTATTCCTTTCTACCTTTCATAATTATTTGGCTAGGTTAAAGGATCAAATTGGAGTGGAGTGATATTGCTTCTTCTTGAAGGCCTAGACTGGGAAATAAGAGCATTTGTTCAAGTGGGAAGATGGCGAACAAAATTGTTCTTCCTCTTCTTGTTATTTGCTAATCCTGAGCTCTCAATGGTGCGTAAGAGCCTGACCCTTTGAAGCAAGATTAGATCCTCTCATAAAGAAGTTTGGTGGTTTTTTAATCTGCTTTCCTTATTTGGAAATTCAAACTTATATCCTGCATCCCTATGCTTTTTGTGATTGTTAACCTGCTTTCTTCGTAGTTTTATGTCTCCTTGCTTCTCACCTGATTTTTCAGACACTAAATTGTTGTTTTCCTCATTTTTGGTAACATTTTAGAAATTGAAAGAGAAGAAGGAAGTGCTTAAAGGTAACCAGCTGTTCCAAAAACTTTCTCTTATGTTCCTTTTCCTTTCTCCGGTGGTTTTATAATATGGAATTGCTTATTTTTGCCAATCAGACAAGAAAACTGAGACTCCGAAAGATCTTAAAAGGGACGACAAACTGGCAAAGAAGGAGACTGAATCTTCTGGAACGGCAATAGCCTTTAATAAAAAAGAGAAAGACAGCAAGCCAAAGGGGAATACTGCTGAAAAAGAGAGGGATGAAAGTGAAGAGCATGTTGAGACAAAAGATGGCGTGGAGGGTATCAAAGACAATAATCTGGACAAACAGGGTCAGCCAGAAAGCGAGTCTGTTCAGTCAGCAGCTGGTAGTGCAGAGTCGGGGAAGAAGAAAACAGTAAAAAAGTCTACTATCAAACCGAAAGTTGCTGATAAGAAAGATGTTAAGGAAGATTCAGCCAAACAGAATGATAATCTGGATGAGAAGGATGTTGGAGACAAGAATGCAAGTGGAGGAGTTATTGGTCAACAGGAAGAGCCACCTGCTAATTCTGCTGCTGTTAAAACGTTTATGAGAAAGAAGCCTGTGAAAAAGGGTCAGGTGCAGAAAGCTGCTCAAACAAGTGATGTAACCATGCAGGCTGAGGTGACTTCTGAGAAGGATGCTGAATCTGTTGAAGGCAAATCTGGCAGTACTGCTGCTGTGCAAGGTGCTAGTGTCAAGACAACTTTAAAGAAGAAAGTAGTAAAAAAGGTGAAGAAGAAGGTAGTGCCAAAGGTGGCAGCCAATGATGGACCAATTGAAAGTGTGAAAGATGGCGACAAGGATGAGAAACAGGCAGTGCAGAAAAAAGATGAAACTGCTAGTGTGGAGAACCAGGGGAGTGAAGTCAAGGCAGAAAAGAAGGTAATCCCTAAAGCCAAGTCAAAAGCGGTGACCCCCAAGAAGCAAAACAATGTGGGTAATGCAAGTAAAGTTGTGAACACAGCTGGCAGTGACCATGAAAAGGAAGAGATGGTGGCTGATGCTAAAAATGGTTCTGCTTCCAAAATGCAGACACAGGATGACAAGCAAAAAGTTCTTCAGAAGAACATTCATGATGGGAGGGAAAAATTAAAAGAAAGGGAGAAGTCAAAAGATGAGAGAGAGAGTAAAGGGAAAGATGATCCGAGAAATAAAGTGATCAGAGAGGTGAAAGAAAAGAAGAAGTCTGAAGAGCCTCCTCGGCATCCTGGTCTGTTTCTGCAGACAAAAGGAAAGGATTCCAAGGTACTTCCAATCTAAATTTCAAAACTGTAGCACAAGTATTAACATAATCTACATCATAGGCACTCTCTTCTTTTGTGCAATGGGCTTTAGATCCCTCAAATGTTTAACTGTTTAATCCCTTGCTACAGCTGCGTTCTTTGTCACTTTCGCTGGACTCGCTCTTGGATTATACTGACAAGGATATCGAGGAATCGACATTTGAGGTCTGTTTTGTAGTTGCCTGTCCTTATATGGCCCTAATTTTTATCCTGGATTACTTTAGGATCGTGTTCATATATCTTTTTCCTTCTATATATCCCTAAGTTTCTGGCACTCTTAATCAGACCCATGGTCGGTTACTTCATGTAAAGTTTTTACATTGTTCCCCTTCCCCTCCTTTTTGCAGCTTTCGTTATTTGCAGAAACCCTCTATGAAATGCTTCAGTATCAGATGGGGTGTCGTCTCTTAACATTTCTACAGGTGGGTTTGAGGATTTTGGTCCACAAATATTTATTGACTTAATTTGTTAGTCTATTTGATTGCATCAAGCCGAGCCCTTTGTCTTTCCTTAATCCTTTTCTCCTTTAAAAATTGCTTAGAAATTGCGCATCAAATTTGTGGCTAAGAGAAACCAACGGAAGAGAGAAAGGGAAGAAGCTTCTGAGAAGGAAAGTGAGAAATTCTCATCAACCAAGCGATTGAAGACTGATGACATCAATGTGGAAATCAAGTCCAAAAAAACCGAGACACAGGATGAAGCTGTCCAAGATGATCATGAGACTATTGTTAAGGAGGAAAATGCTCCTCTAGATGAGGATGTAAAGGTGGAGCCTGATGATGAATCTGGTGAGGATGAAGATCCAGAGGAAGATCCCGAGGAAGATGAGGAAATGCCAGATGCAAACCCTCAACATGACTTGACAAACGAGGCAAGACTTCACATCTTTGTCCTCGTCTTCATCTGCTTTGATTTTTTTTTTTTGGTTTCAAATAAGCTGGAGTGTTGTATTTTTAACAATCTTTCTACTTACACGAGTAGGCAAACTACTTTCCAGGAAGACTATCAGAGTATTCGTTTAGTTACAACCAAATGGAAACCAGTTCACGCTAAACATATTTTATTGATTACAACAAAGATGAACAGCTCTAATGAAAATAAAGCCTGACTGCCTGGTAAATGGGCTAGCAGTGACTGTCCTGGCTTTGGTGTGAGCAATCTTCAGTCTGTCTTCTTGCATGTTTGTGCTGTGTTTTTCTATGCGGCGGTGACTTGAAACTTTAGATTTACTCTTCCTTAAACCTCTTGCAAGCTTATCTTTCGAGTTCATAACGTGGACAGTATTGTTGGTAGGGCTTTTGATGATGGAATGACATTTCAAAGAATACCTCCTGTTTGCAAGTCTGGTCTGGTCTGGTCCACTTGGAATTTATGGGAGGGACTGTTAAAATTTACGCCTGTGTCTCATGTGGGAATCCTTTAATTTTTCAATGCATTTACTATAAGCAGGATGTACGTAGGAAAAAAAGGAGGATATTGTGTACACGACTTTCATTAGCTTTTTGTCTGGACTTCCACCAGCATAATATGGACCTTTGTACCATATTTGAAGGATGTCATATTATGTACAATCAACACGACTCCTGGTTGGTAAATATTTTTCCATTGTCGAAGAAGCAGATGCATATGACCAGGAGTTTGCTTCTTTGGCGATGGAAAAATATATAATCAGGAGTCGTGTTGATTGTACATTATATGACATCCTTCAAATATGGTATAAAGGTCCAGAGTATGCTGGTGGAATTCCAATCAGCTGATTAAAGTCCTCTACATCCTCCTTTTTTTTTCGCGAATACATCCTGCTTATATTAAATGCATTGAAAAGTAAGAGGTATTCTGAGTTGAATTTGAGGCTTGAGATTTACTTGTTGGCACCAAAGGCCATTCACTTAACATGTTGGGCAAGTATGAGAATAAGTTCTCCCGTGGGTACATCTGTATGATTGATTGTTTAGACGACCTCTGCTGGCTCAAAAGATATTTCTCGTGGGTAAACTTCTGTATCTGTAATGAAATAGCTTAATTTTCATACAGGAAAATGTGGAGAAGAGTCATGTAGATGATAAGTCTGATAAGGAAGCTGGGAAGGAGAAGGATGAACCACAGGAAACTGCCAAGGAAATCTCAGAGGTGAAGCCAAAGACGGACGCTGATAGCAAAGCAAAGGAAACGAAGGCAAAGACAAAGAAGGAAGAAACTCCGGTTGCTGTTGACAAGGAACTATTGCAGGCATGTTTGTTGTGCTTTCCCTTGTCTATATTCGATGTTAAGTTTAATTTTTGCATTTTCTGCTAAACCGTGTCTTGACATTGGCTTTGTTCTTGGATCCAGGCTTTCAGGTTTTTTGATCGAAATCGAGTGGGCCATATCAGGGTAAAGTCTAGAGAGAGTGTGTTTTTTGTCCTCTGGACTGAGATGTTGTATGCTCAATCTTGTATTTTTGTCTCTTGTATAGGTTGAGGATATGAGGTTGATCATTCATAACTTGGGGAAGTTCATGTCGCACAGGGACGTCAAGGTGAGAATAGCTTAACTGTACCTAGTAGGGTTTCCCCAACTTATCTTTTGCGACTGAAACTAGCAATATACTGATCTGTCTGGTAACTGATGAATTTTTTTTCGTCAGGAACTTGTCCAAAGTGCACTGCTAGAGAGCAATACGGGAAGAGACGACCGAATTCTTTACAATAAGCTGGTTAAAATGACTGGCATATGATCAGACTTGATTGGAGGGGGCTGCATTTGCATCTTTTTGGGGTCGGTCTTTCTTTTCGCTGAGTCAGAGTTCTTCCTGTTTGTGCAAACGAGGTGTATCAGTCTTTCAGGAATTTCCCTGCTTCTTGTGGATTAGGTTTCAAGTATCTCACTCTTCATTGTTAGATTTCAATGATTTGTTGGCAGATGTTCTTTTTTGGTTGAAACTTACAGCAGATTAAGCATTAAGCTATGTTCGGTTACCATTTTCTCTGTTTTCAAGTTCATGGATTAAAATTTTTCTTTGTTTGCTTACCATTTTCGGATTAAAGTTTTCAAAAGCATCAAATTCAATCACTATTCATCAACCCTATGCATAAGCTGTATTATATTATTCGGAATTCATGTCATTTATTTTTGATTTATAATGTATGGAAAATGGTATTCAAGCAACATAGAAGATTTTTCAAAAATTTTAAAGTGGTAATTATTTAGTCAATGGTACTTTATGCTCTAAGCATTTGTGTGGAAGTACTTCTTTCAAAAATCAGGGCATGTCATGATTATTTGTTTATGTGTAATTTGTAAACACCCTAAGATGTTTTGACCTTTGTTGATCTAATGCCATTCTACCTTTATATCCAAAATAAAAAATAAAAAAATTGAGTCTTAATAATCATTTCAAATGATTTATAAGAATGACATAAAATAATAGAATTTTGGCAAAAAAATTGTTAAAGTCTTCTCCTCTGGCGGTCTGAGCTCGAGAAGATCACCTCGTATGGCATGTCTCTCGCTTCGAGGCTGCACTCAGAAGTATGATGATTGGTATTTTCAATAGATCCATGATCGGACACCAGAGTCCAAATACTAGAGATGTTGCACACGTGTATGTCCAGAATTTGGTCAAGGAAATGAATGATATGATATCAGTTAGGTAGCCATAAATCTTCTCTTCTCCCCCCCACTCAAACTTTCTATAGTACAGTTGGTGTGTTAATAATAATTTCATGCGTCTTAGAAAAAGATATCCCACCAAAACGTACAACGTTAGCAGCAAGAAGGTGCATTCTGTGCACATTGCTCAGGGGACAAGAGTGTACTACAGTTTTCGTCATCAATAGCGTCTTTTGCTGGAAATTCAGGTCAGTGACCGAGACAAGAATGGTTTCGTGGTGAACAATCTGCTATGCAGCATGTCTCTTCTGAGCATTTGTAACCTCTGACCCTTTGTGGTGTTTCGTTCCATTGTTGTTAGTTTTTAGTTGTGTGCTAGTTTAATTTATGTTAGCTCCCTTTGCAATATCCTTGATATATATATATATATATATTCTTAGTTCTCCCCCCCCCCAAAAAAAAAAAAGGCTTTGCTTGGTTAGCAAAGTTGTTATAATTGCTTTTAATTTCGTAAATTTGGAGAAGAGATTCCATTTTGAAAATTATATGCTCGGTAACAAATTTAATTTAACATCCAAAAAGAGTATTGTGTGATTATCAAATCCAAATAAACACCTATCCATCTCTGCAGACACTCCATCCTGCCCCGTTTATTTCCTCTATGTACACAAACTCCCCACACAAAGTAAAAGATATATTGTCAAAAACAAATTTCCTGTCGTGCAATAGAATTTTCTTTTCTTGTTACGAAATTCTTCTAATTACAAATACATTTGAACCTCAGATACTTAAACGATTTCCATGTAAACTAAAACAATTATGTTTGACTAATCTTACAATTTTTGCTAATAAAATAATATAAACAGATATCTTTTGCTTAATTAAAAAGCTTGATGATTATAGGGTTCGCTCGGTTTATGTGGCGAATGATCTCTCTCTACATGTCTTAGCTTTGTTGCATTCAATTATTTGAGTGATTTTACGTTGCCTCTTACATGTAAATATTTATCTTCCTAATCAATAGTTGTTTGCACAGTTTGCGGGGATAGCTATATTCCACTGCATGTTGCTACTATTTTTTTTTTGACTTGTGTAAAGTTAGTTAGGACGCACGTGCTGCATAGATTTCACCGAAGTAGGGATAAGCAACATGATCTTGCATGTGGCTTGGCATCCCAGGCAGCACATGCATGTTTTTTGTACATCGTGAATAGTGGAATACGAGCGCGGATTCTACCCGAAGTTGATGACAAACTGTGTGTTTTTTGAATGCAATGATCTATATGTAGGAAGTGTTTCCTTTTATCATGTGTAACATGGCTTGATAGTGGTCAGCTTTCGATAGTGTAAATATATGCATCTTATGATAATGTCAACTACGGAGATTAGGGTTGTTGGTCTCATACTTCTTTCTGGATGGTATATATTTCTTATCTTTTAAAAAATGGAAGTATAAAAATTAAGCATGAAACATAACTCTAAGAGTATGTGCACGTAATGAGTTATGCAGAACTTTTAAAAATTGAATTTTAAGTGCTAAAAAAGTTAAGTGCTGAATTTATAAAACTGAAAAATTTAAAGCGACTGAATTTTTACTGAAAAATAAATTAACCTGTTTGGTAAACGAAAAGCAGGTGTCTGAAAATTGTTTATTTATAAATTTATCTATTTTTACCAAAATTATGTATTTGTTGTGTACTTTATAACTTTTTTAGGAAGACTAAAATCGTGTTGGTGGTCGTGGCAATGACAATGGATTAATGGTGGTGGTGGCAGTGACAAAAAAAGAAGTTAATGGTGGCAGTAATGATGCATGAAGATGTGGTGTTGCTAATTGTGATGATAGCGATAGACGGCGACATGGCGGTCATGACAGTGGTTGTATGTGATAAATTTTTAGACAATTTTGGCGAAAATGAATGGGGTGACAACAACGACGATTTGGTGCAGGTGGCGGTGTCCTTGTGGCAGTATTGGTGGTGGTGGTGATAGTGGCTAGGTCGTGGTAATTGTGGTGGTAGTAACAAAAGGAAATAATGATTGTGATGGTGATAGTGTTGCTAGTAAATTAATTGAGGCGGCATTGTGGTGATAATTATTTTTTTTTGTAAAAATATATTAAATAACTTTTAACCATCTCACTTAGAATTAAGTGATCAGCATTAAGTAAGTCCACCCTGACTAAAATTTTAGTCTATTTTTTTGCAGGAATTAATTTTTTAAGTGATAAAAGGTTTAGCGTCATCAAACGTACTTAATTGAAAATCATTAAAAACTTTAAGTTTTAAGTGCTTAACTGCGTTATCAAACACGCGCGTAATGAATTTTGCTGAACGTTTAGATTTTGGCATAGCAATATGATCAGACTTTGGCATAAAAAAGAAAACTAGTAGCCCATAAAATGACAGAGGAGAGGCGGCTGTTATTCTTGAAGGGTGGTTGTAGTTATAGTTGAGGGTGGTAAAAACTCTCTTCCTCCCCCCCCCCCCCCTAATTAAGCTAATGAGTTTTGAAATTAGGCGGACAACTTTCAACCTAATCATGCTAAATGGTTTTGAGAAAGATTATCTCGAAAGTCATTGTTTTCTTTAATTTTCTAAAAAAAACTCCCTCCTGGATAATATAAAAAGCCCTTCCGAGAAAACCTTTTTAAAACATTAATCCTGTGAAATTCTCAAATCTAATTAAATGGCCAAGGCCTCCCAAAATAGCGACATCACTTGCTACTTTTAGCAATTTTCTTAAGATCCGTTGTTTCGGACTTCCCATATGGTTTGAGTTGTTAAAGATGTACTCGTTCCACAGCATTTTTGTGCAATGATTTGTGCTTGCTTAATATCAACTTACCTAAGTTGCTACGCTCAAACTGGGCCTCGGCTTAACAAGCTTGTGGTGCACAGATTTTTCTTAAAAAGCCCCGATTCACCTGGAATCACAGTATTTGGCTCTTGCGGATTTGGATCTCCTCCTGTAACCATGCTGTGACTAATGCTAAGAGAGAGGGATTCCAGCCGGAAAGAGAGATGGATGTAAACCACGGGTTAAGATGCAGTAACGAGGCAAAAGGTGATGCGTTGAATTTGCGTTGGATGACTAGGATTAGTCACAGCACCCCTGCGTAACCATGGGTTACAGCAGGGAATCCAAATCCGGCTCTTGCAAGTTACCAGCTAGAAGTAAACCACTTGTAGTACTATAAAAAAGGGACTTGGCAGAATAGTTGCTTGACCTTTAATAGAATTGTTAGTATCACTCAAACAGATGCGGTAAAAACATTGGTACGTAATGAAAAAGAATAATTACGAGAACTGGAACATAAAATGATAAGGCAAAAAATATCTGGACACAAGATTTAACATGATGCGTTATAATGTGCCTACCTCTACAGGGTGTGTAAACTTTTTTGTACTATTAGAATATGGAGATAGGTACAAGTAAATGCTGAAGAGTTTAATCCCAAAAATTCGAGACCCTTATACAACTGGATATCCCTAGAAGGAGATTACTCACTCACTCACTCACACTCTCTCTCTCTCTCTCATTCACTTTGTGATGATCGTTGGCAATAGATGAAAGACATTATTTATAGGTACTTTCTAATTATACATGTTTATTAGATGTGTCACCAAATTTATAGTAATTTTGGCTTCAAAAGTTCAAAGTAACAATTGCTGTAGTGTTGTCGGTCCATTTCCCATGCCAACCACCATGCAAATCGTCAACGATTCAAGATTAATGAAGTTGTTGAATACTATTCACTTTGCGACCAAATAAACTCACGACACAACAAGAAGCGCGAGAATCGAATCCCGGCGGGCTACTCTTGTTTATCAGACACTGCCGCTTGAAGTTCCTCAGACTAAAACTGCATTAACTCTGCCGCCTCTCTAGACGGTAGCAATAAACACACTAGTACTGCTACAAGCTCAGGTGAAAGTTCGAAAATAGGACTGCGTCATGATTGGGAACCATTAACATTTACAGGAAAGCTCCTTCCAAGAAATGTTCAACTTCGAGGTCGGAGACCAATTCAAAATGAAGAAGCTGCTTTCAGTCGGTGGTTGAGACTGCAGGGGCCCTCGGAAGTCAATAATTCAGAGGAGTGCTAACCACACCCTCTTTTATGTGAGATAGGATTTGGTAATGGACAGCTACAATATATTATTACTACACACAAAGAATTGCATATACATATCTTGTGAATGTGTACATTTATGCCATATTCCTCTCCAATCATGTTCTCCAAATTGCAAGCCATGCCTGCACATGCATCAATGTCCCCTCAAAGCCAATTCTTGTGGTTATGGTTAAGTCCCATACAAGGCAAGTGAACACAGTCCGAACTCATTCTATTTTTACTAATGGCGTGGCACTTACTTTTTACATACATTGGCAAATGTCGATGGCTATACAACACAATACAATTAGCCCTTGTACTACTATCTAGGTCTGACTAGTTTATAAATGGGTGTGTGACAATTGTCATGTTTATGACACTCCCATTAAGCATTGTGGCATAGCACAAAATTTCGTACAAGTTAGAAAATTACTGGTTGGTAATAAGTTTGTGTACTTAATGTGTACGCACCAAAGCCCAGGAAGCAATGTGCAGCGAAAACTATATGAGATCCATCTTGTCATTTCAAGTTTTATGGTTAGCCTGTAGTATGAGGTCGTGTTACCTGACCAGACGGAAACGTATCAAGTTGTTGTTTTATTTAACGTAGCATCGCATCTTTTAAATTTGGTAATGTGTAACAAAACATGCGTAGACTATTATTGGTACAAACCTCCGTTGTTAGGAAAAAGTAAAAATGTATTCTATGAAGGCACCCACGATTCACATTCCTCGAGATCGAACGGTAGCTATCGCACTCCGAATGACAAGACGATAACTCGTTTACACTGCATATGCCGTTGGAGAAACGTTTCCTTTCGAGCATCTAATCTAATAATCAGAATAATGAGAAAAAGTGTTTGAGGAAACATTTTACAAGTTTTTTTTGTATTTTTAGATAAAAATCACATTGCATCGTCATAGCGTGTTTCAAACAGAATAGCTGAAATCTCAAGTTTTTCTTGATGTAGGACATTTCAAGATGTTGACCAAGCAACCAAGTTACAAGATACCTGCTGAACAGCAGTAATCTAAAAAACTTGTTACAAAGCTTTCTTTTTCTTTGCCTTCCTACAGAGGTAACACCACCCTCCCCAGGCCAACCCACCCCACCCCCACCCTAAACTTTCTCCTTTATTTACACGTACCACTTGCAGCTTTTTGAGCATTTTAGTAAACCATCTCTACTTCTCAAATACAAATCCCACCAAAACTCAAACTTAAGTCTGCAGCTTCCCTCTTTGACTTCTTAAGCGAAATTGCCAAATTTTTTTCTCTTCAACGCCAGTCTTAGACCGTCATGTTTGAATTTACTATCCCCCTTCAGGACCATCATTGTTTTATACTTTGAATGTTGTTGTCTTCCAAGTAATAATCCCATAATTATTTCCAACTTATCCTACAACTATGGTGGTTGACATGTGCTCAGAGCCCCCAAGTTTAACGGGTAGTCCAAGACTCTCATTCTCTCATGATCTTCGGCACGCGGATTCTGTAATCGAAGATCACCCATGTCGATCAGATTCCTACCTGCTGGATTCAAATCCTGAATTTGATTTTGGCATCAGCAGCAATAGGATTGAAATTGAACCTCTTTCTTCGGCTGATGAACTTTTCTCGGACGGCCTACTTCTGCCCGTTCAACTTCAACCAAGGTTTGTAGTTTTCTTCTCTTTGCTGTCGGTATCGTTTGTCAAGTGCTTCTGTTTCTGCTGTAGACAAAAGTTTTCAAATTTTAGGTCTCCATCTGCAAGTGCTTTAACCAAGCAAGCATTAGTTTCTCTCTCCTCCCAATGTCCTTCTCTGTATATCTTGTGTCACTTGCTTAGAATTAGAAGACAAGACAGATTTTTGTGTAAAATTTGACAGGCTTGTCTCTTGGAAACACGCTTTTCTTCCACCTCTGCCTGTCTCTTCTACAAACATTCCAAAGGAAGAAGCCGCAGCAATCCTGAGTACTGAGACAGAACGAAAGCATCAATCCAGGTCCTTTTGGAGAATCAAGAGAAGCAGTAGTTTACATATTGAAAACACTACAAAGAAAAGCTCATTTTGGTCACTACCACTCCTCTCGCGAAGCAATTCAACTGGGTCTATACCGAAAGATAACCAGAAGCAGAATTCAACAAGACAAGCAAGGAATCCTAGTCCGTTGGCTGCATCATCTTCCAATACTTGTCCCTTGTCACAAAAGCCTCCATTACTGAAGAAGAATTATGGTGCCTATGGCAGTGGTTTTCAGATTAACCCCGTTTTGAATGTGCCACCTCCTTACATTTCTAAGCGAACCGCTACCCTATTTGGGTTGGGTTCGTTTTTTAGTCATGGAAAGGATAAGAAGAGCAAGAGCTGATTGTACATTTTCCATTTGATCAATGCGACTGCTAGTACTAGTAGGGTGTTATCCGTCAACATGTTTGTTCGTTTATGACTCCATTATACTTCCTCCTCTCACATGTCTATTGAAATTCTGCACTCTTCATTCAGGTTGGCCTTTTTGAATCTTGGTGGTGCATAGTTTTTTCATCTTAGACTAGTTGGAGAACCTCCTTTTTTTCCTTTCGGGCCACATCAATAATAGCACAGTATATCAACATCAACATTCGGACAGGAAAACAACAAGCATGAAAGCATAAAAACCAGATGACAAGCTGTCAGCCACCTACATCTGCAGCAACCAAAAAGACACAGCATACGGAAGCATGATCGAACCACTCTTGGTGGACAAGAACTTAGGCTCGCATGAGTAGCAAATGCAAATGCGGCATCTAGAAATGATCAGGTCAGCCAAATCTCTGGAACTTTTAGTCTCCTGTCCATTCCTAGTCACCTGCACAAGTAAGAGCAAAGGTGGCTTAAGCTGAATATAATGATCGCAATTACGATCGGGAAGCCATGTAAGAGCCAATTGAATAGCAAGTGCCTCGGAGCAGGAAGCATTCTCAGCAGTAAATGACCGGCCCAGTACTCCGAATAATATATCCATTAGAGTTGGGCCTAAGAAACAATTTTAGGATTTTTTTTGTGAAAAAAGGTTATACTTTTGAATTAGATAAACCAATTTAAATTTGGATTTTAGCTTGGCCTGTTGTAAAAATTAGAGAATTTGGACGTAATTGGTATTTTATAAATCTTATAATTTTAGGATTATAAACATTTTTTTAGGTGTTCTGATACTTTACGTACAATTGATTTGCCTTACGACCACAACAAACTTCACAGGAGCTTCCAACGAATCTCTTAGGGGTATCTTGGAATATTGGTATTGCTTTGAGGTAAGAAGTAATTTTCAATATTGAATTCAGCTTGTAGTAAGAACTGTATGGATATTTTTTTTGTTATTATTAGAACCAAAATTGGAACTTTTGGGTGTATCTAGTTTTAGGGACTTGGATATAATTTAATAGGGAAGATCAAGATTTTGGATCTAATTGGTGCAATTAGAGATAAGGTGTTCCGGTTTTTGAAATCTGAATTAGTGTTAGACCTCCTATGTTCGAATGGGTCAAATCTGAGTAAGTGTTAGACCTCCTATGTTCGTAAGGGTCAAATCTGAAATATCATTGAACTCCTCCAACATACTGTGTATGAGTTACCGTTGTTCCATTCTCTTGTTGGAATATAACCTTTGCGTCGATTTACTGCAACAGCAGTTTCTTTCTTTTCGGTACAAAGAAAGTGATTGTCAATCGGGTCTGGTTGGGGAAAAACAAAAAGGAAGGAGGTAAAGTAATGTCTATTTTAATCCCTTAAGGTGTCACTCACTAAACTGGTCGAGTGACTTTGTTGTACACCAATTTTCCTTTCTTTTCTAAGTGAACTTCTTTGAGTGTATAGTTTCTACGACGTATTCAGGCGTAAGTTGTGTCCTTTTCTTTTGGCGCTTTATTAGATTTTTAGAGTTACTTTCAATAACTTTTGGGTATTGCTTGTTACTCATGTTAGTTGTACTTTGTAACATTGTTTTTAGGATAAATTATACACGGCACAAATTAAATTTTGACGGGGCTACACAAATTAAATTAGAGTTACTTTCAATAACATTGTTTCATGGGGCTACACAAATTAAATTTTGACGGGGAAACCTGACTCCGTTTGGAAATTCTCTGACAAACCATTTTTGCTTTTAAACTACCCTTCCTTTATTGAGTCAAAACCAAGCCTGTCTTTTTAGGTTTTTAAACATCCAAATAATATTTGAGAATTTAAATTGTACAACCAACAATGCATGCTGTACAACTGATGGAACTTGGGTGTGGGTCTTTTGTCGAAATAGAATGACCCGATGCATGTTGTACAACAAATAATACATGAACAATTTACGTTGCAAGCCCTATCATCAACCAAACCCAACAACATTGCTGCCAACGCCATCAATCCCACCGGAATTAGCACCACGGCCACCAAGCCTACACCGGCAACACCCTCGACCAATCGCAACCCACCAATAGCCCCACCAACGACAATCAAACTGCCTCGCGCCACCTCAGCAACCACCACAGGCCACCACCTAGCAACACCATCCTGCAACACTGCCGACAACGCCCGACCTGGTAACACCCTGTAGCGTCCCAAAAATACCCACCAACGGCCACCAAAACCCATCACCAGACCACCAAATCGTTGTGGTCATCGATCTATTTGATATGTGTCGTGGTGTGTTGTACGACTATAGGTGGTTGCCGATCGGTGTGATGTTTGTGTGTGTGTGTGTCAGTAAGAAAGAGAGAAAGAGATGGGTAGTGGAGACTACACTACCCTGTCGCGACCCACCACTACCGGTGCAACCCACCACTACCGGTGCAACCCACATATAAATCTGCCCCACCCACAACCACCTACCGCCATCCCGGCGCACCCACAACCACCAATGCCCACCAATCACAAAACCAAAGGCCACCCACGCATCCTATGTCGAGTTAACAAACCCATTAATGGCCACCATATTGCCCCCCATCACAGCCCAACAACCCAACAACACCTGCCCCATCCACATCTAAATTCGGCCCACACACGGCCATCCCATCACACCCACGACCACCAATCACAAAACCTGGATACCTTGCTCCTTGGTGGGTTACACAGTGTTGCTCTGGCCCCAAGATCAAGGGTTCAAGACCTGGTAGAAAGAGGGAGAAGGAGAGGAAGAGAAAAAAAATGCCAATCAAATTTTGTGAGGGCAAAAATGTCTTTTTACGTCAAATCGTTAACACAGTCAGAAAAAATCGAGAGTTATGGAGCAAAGTATAATAATAAAAAAAAGATAGACGGAGTTGTGTGTAATTTAGGGCAAGGTGCCAAGAGTAATTTATCCTTGTTTTTATGTTAGTTGTTTGGTTATTGTTTCGTTCATGTGATTTTGCTGGACTCATGAGTGACACTAATTGCCTAAGCCATAAGCTGTCATACATGTTGCCGTGAGTCATCAGCAACTTAGAGGGCGTTTGGGATTAATTATGGGATGATCAAACCTGATTTAATTTAGATTAAATCAGGCAAAAGAGATTAAAAGATTTAATCCATCTCCAAAAGTTAAAAATTGATTTAATTTACAATCCTCAAAAGTGAGGATTATGAAATAATCATTTTTTTCATAATCAGGTTTGACTTTCTAATTTACCATCTTATCTTCATATTTTTTTACAAAAAGACCTCTTATACCCCTTAATTAATCAGATAGTTTATGGAGTTTATCTCTTCTCGTATTGCTACTCTTCTCCTACGGCTAAAACACAGAGGGATACAACCGCCTCTTCTCTACACTATTCCTGTAAGTTTTCTATCTTCTTATCTTGTAATCTTTTCTTCTATTTTATTGCAAATAGCTAACTCTACTTGTACTGTAATTGTCATGCTTACCTGATTCCAAAATTCTGTTTAATTAACTAATTATTAGCCTCCTCTATGGTCATTTTGTCATAGTGAAACTGATTTAAGTACTTTTTTTTCAAATACTTTTTTTATAGATTTATTCTAGTTTACAACTACTTTTGTCAAACAGTAAACTGATTCTGATTAAATTAGATTTTGAAAACCGATTAAGATTTAAGCTGAATCTACTTTTTTTTAATTAATCCCAAATGGGCTCTTAGTGGTTATGACCCATATGTAAACATCATCCTTAACACTTGTTGTTCTCTCACCTGTCTATTAAATTTATTCTAGCGAGCCATGTTACATGTACGTGACTTATCTATTTTCTGACTTATCCTTGTGAACTAGAACGTGGGTTATGTGATAATGTGTCTTGATAAAAAAAAACTCAGAATATGTGGGTGTCTCACATCGGTTATTCAGAAAAGGTTACAACTTGGCCCTAAGTATATGTCTTATTCCATATTGATTATTTAGAGAAAGTTACTACTTATCTCTAAGTATATATGTGTTGTCTTCTATTGTTGTCTCTCAACAAACCCTCTCAAAGAATGACTCTTTTCTTTTGTGAAATTCCTTCCATAGCCAGACATAGTGAAATTCCTACTACCATTATGGAGCAGACTTTTGTCGAGCCACGTAAATCTTATGTCTTGTGTGCTTCTATTTTCGATTCTCTTCTTTATTGCTTAGTGAGAAATCTACTATATTCTTTAACATATGGTATTAGAGCAATGGCGCCAAATACTTTGATGAAGTATGATTTGGAGAAGTTTGATGGATCGAACGATTTTAGTTTATGGAGGATGAAGATGCGTGTTGTTCTAATTCAGCAAGGGCTGTTGAAAGAGTTAAAGGGGAAACAAAGGCTTTCTGATACGATGTATGCTGATGAAAAAGAAGACATGCTGGAGAGAGCCCGTAGTGCCCTGTTGCTGTGTGTAGCCGACAACATGTTGTGAAAGTATCTCAGGAAACGACTGCAGCTAGATGTGGCTGAAATTGGAGAGCTTATACATGACGAAGTCTATTTGAGAAATTGTCTGTATTTAAAACAACGGCTATATTCTCTTTGGATGAAAGAAGGAACATCGATTAATGATCATCTTGATGATATAACAAGGTAATATTAGACCTGCAAAATATTGATATTAAGATAGAAGATGAGGATAAAGCTTTACTGTTGTTGTGTTCTTTACCTCCATCATATGAACATCTTGTTACTACCTTATTATATGAGAAGGGTAGTATCTCCATGGAGGAGGTTGAGGCTGTGTTAAATTCTCAGGAATTAAGCTAGAAGGTTTCAAAAAAGAGGGGAGAAGAACATGGTGATGGTCTGATGGCTCGAGACCGAAGCACTTATCATGCTGGGTCTAGAAATAAAGGAGGATCGAGGTCCCAGTTAAAGGCTTTTCACAAGGAAGGACATTGTAGAAAAGATTTTCCTGAGCGTAAAGGGAAGAAAAAGGATAATTTCAAGCCCACTGATGCTGAAGTAGTAGAAGATAATTCTGATAGTGCGGATGTTCTCTCAATTACTATCAGTTCTTCGGATGGAGGGTGGATCCTTGATACGGGTTGCTCTTATCATATGTGCCCTAATAGGGACTGGTTTGCCACTTATAGCTCATTTGATGGTGGTAAAGTTCTTATGGGAAATGATGTCGCCTATAAAGTGGTTGGGATAGGTAAAATTCATATTAAGATGCATGATGGTATTATGAGAACCTTGACTGATGTCAGGCACGTTCCAAATCTAATAAAAAATTTGATTTCTTTGGGTATGCTTTACTCCAATGGTTGTAGCTATCTGGCTGTAGGTGGAGTTATAAGGATAATAAAGGGTGTTCTTATTGTGATGAATGGGTTGAAACAAAATAGACTTTATTTGCTGCAGGGTAGCATAGTTACAGGAGCAGCATCAACAACTTCATCTTCTGATATAAATTATGACACTATCAAGCTTTGATATATGCGTCTTGGGCATATGAGTGAGAGGGGTATGGATGTGCTGAGCAAACAAGGTTTGCTAGGAAGCAACAAAACTGGGAAGCTGGATTTTTTTAGCATTGTGTCTTTGGGAAGTATTGCAGGGTGAAATTCAATCGGGATGTTCATACCAGCAAAGGCATGGTGGATTATATTAATTCAGATCTTTGGGGCCTTCGCCAGTTCCTTTGAAGGGTGGTGGCAGATATATGTTGACCTTTATTGATGTCTTCTCAAGAAAGGTCTGGGTGTACATTTTGAAAAAGACGAGTGATGTCTTTATTCAGTGGAAGCAATTTAAAATTATGATTGAAAATTGAGGACTGACAATGGCATGGATTTATGCTTGGATGAGTTTACAGAGTTTTGCAGGAATAAAAGCATATTGAGGCATCGCACTATTAGAAAAATGCCACAGCAGAATGAGATTGCAGAATGGATGAATAGGACTCTCCTTAAGAGGGTTCAATGTATGCTTTCAAATGTTGAGTTATCGAAGGAATTTTGGGCAGAAGCTGTTAACACAGCTGCATATTTGATAAATAGGTCTTCATCGACTATAATTGATTGTAAGACTCCTGAAGAAGTTTAGTCTGGTAAGCATGCTAATTATGAAAAATTGAAGATATTTGGTTGTCCTACTTATGCTCATGTTAATGATGATAAACTTGAGCCGAGAGCGAAGAAGTGCATTTTCTTAGGCTATGCAAGTAGGGTAAAAGGGTACAGGTTGTGGTGTCTTGATTCTAATTCATCCAGGTTCCTAATTAGCAGAAATGTGACCTTTGATGAGTCTTCGATGCTTTCGAAGGAGAAGGAGTTGATTGATGTAGGAAAAGACCACGGTGTCAGGGATAAGGTGGAGCTGGAGGTTCAAGCTCTAGATTCTTTGCCTATAATTCCTACAGATGAGGAAGATGGTTCTTATTCTATCGAGGAGAATGAAGAACCTTAAGAACAGCAGTATAGTATTGCCAGAAATAGATCAAGAAGAGAAATTCGACCTCCTTAAAAGTATACTCACCAACTCCCCCCAAAACACACTTATGTAGAATCTCATGTTAATAAACAAAATGACAAAATTCAATAATACAAGTTATTCAATACTTGATGTGCAATATAATGAGCATCGATAAGAGTTTCAATGAACATTTTAAGGTTCAATGAACATTTTAAGGATCAATGAAAGTTTTTTTTAAGACAATAATTCTCGATTCAAAACATAACAGAGTCCAAAGGCATTCGAAAAACAATAGAACAAAACATATGAAATCAAAGTGATGAAGCATGGTTTGGATAAAAATCCTTCAAGTCGATCCAAAGCGAAATGAAACTAAAGCGCCCTCGATCAAAATCCTCTGAATTAACCTAAGTTGACAAATCACTTATCAGAACACATTCTACACTACTATATTATAACCTAATATAAACTACTTACAGCGTACTCACTTCTCAATCCGGAACGACACAACTCAAAGCAGGTCCCTCGCGCGATTGACCTAACCAGAAGACTTGTCGCACTCCTTGTGGTTCAGAAATAACCTAAAAATGATATTAATTCTCATTAAACATTCTTTATGGCTTAATACAACATATGAAATAAAAAATATAATTTTTGAATATTTTTAAATTAAAAATAATTCATTTAAATGCATTAAAAACCCATAACTTGCCATAATTGTTTCTAGCCAGAGATAAAGAGTCATAATTTTTGTAACAACCTTAAAATATGTATAAAAATTGAAATCAAAATTTAAAGGCATTAAAATTATTTTTAATTTTTTTGTTTTGCTAAATTCAATGTGATATAGAAATGATGACAATTCAACTCTAAAAATCACCAAACTTATACTGAGACATATTTATACTATAAAAATGTTATGCTAATTTTTTCCAGAATTTAAAGCAAAATTTAAATACCCCAAAAGAATTTTATAAAATTGAACTTACAGAAATTATTAAAAATACATGTGATTTCAGAAAATTACAAATGTTTGCCAGAAATTCTAACTTAGCCTAAAGTATCCTACTGTAAAATTTAACACGTTAACAATCGTAGTGCACCTCCCAACACATGCGTCGAACCTAACGCTAGTCAGTGATACACTTGTGCAAGCACAGGGTACCCCCCAAACTGATGTGCCTCTAAATCCACTTCACCCTTATTCTTTATTCTTTGCACTCAGTCTCACTCGTTCGTAGACCCACCTCCACAAGCCTCACTTACACAGTCATTCACTCACACACATACAGCCCATGTACCTCCACTCACTCTCACATCTCACAAACAGTCATGCACACAATACATAAATACACATTCACGCACACACTACTGCGCACACACACACGCATAGGTTCACAACCCACCCTTTATACACACATACACACTCATTACACACACACACACACACACTCGAACACCCAACTCACTCCCACACACAACTGCTGTCTCGGCAGCCACACCATGCACACAATTCACACAACACATAGCACACACATGCACCTATCTTCTACACCTTCACACATTTATTACACAGAAAATATACACAGGCACCATGGTTTTAAATCACGGAATTTGGATACGTAACGGCCGCGGCGCGTGTAACGGTATCGGCCGATTCGATATTATGTAAGCACTGATATATCGGTGTATAACGGTATCGGACCCCTAAAAATCCGTTACGAATCAGCCGTTACGATACGTAACGGCCGTTTTTTAAAACCCTGACAGGCACACAGATACAAAACACACAGACACACTATGATATACACACATCCACGCACATCAAAACACACAGTACACTGCACACGAAAACACACACAACCCATTGACACTCACTTTAGTTTAGTCCCCCTCTCTCTATCTTTCCTATTTGACCCACCAAGACATACACGATACACACCACAGACTCGATTTACACCCACTGCCTCACGGCAGTGGTGTTTTTTTTAATCCTTACACACACACACACCCCTAAATATACACAACACTCATATTTTACTCCTTTTCTCACACGGCAGTCCCATGATTGCCCAAGCTTCCCTCTTTCTCTTATAGTCACAAACCCACAAAGCTTTCATGGTTTCACACACTATAACACATATACACATATTCCACTGTAACACTAAACAACAAAGAACTTCCCACAACCTTTACACACTCAACATGCAGCCCTCGCGCACAAACTCACATGGTGCAAAACTGCTGCCATGGTTGTGTCCTGCTTGACACCCCGTTACACTCACGACATCACTAAACCCACACACTAACACTCAGCAGGTACCCTTCCTTTCATAACTTCTCACATCACACAGCCCATATGTACATAGTCCAATATATATATATATATATATATATATATATATATATGTGTGTGTGTGTGTGTGTGTGTGTGTTTATATATATATATATAACTTTTAAAAAATATATAGCAAAGCAAATCTTACTGGAAGAATTTAATTTGATTGTTGGAAATCTTGCTTGAAAATCTTCTTTTGTCTTCTTCCTTCCCTCCCTTTCTCTCTCTACGTTGTGAATTATATGAAGAGAAGGGAGCTTGGATGGCTGTCTCTTATGGTACAATTATATATAAAAACCCTAGGTTAGCAATTTACCAAAAGGTCCCCTAAACTTTTGTTTGTCATTTTAAATTTACCCGAAACTTTTATTATTGCTAAAAAGGTCTAAAATAATTATTTATGATAATTTATGTGCTAGGAAAATTTAACGGTTTGTTACATCACCCCCCTTCATTATTTGTTGCTAAAAGTAAATCGATGCTAAGAAAAAAATTCATCGCTAAAAGTCACTAATAATACGTCGATGCTAAGTATTAAAACATCGTAGCTAAATTTTTTTATTAAATTTATTTTGTTAAAAGTATTTCAGGGTTCGGGTATTACATAATAAGATTGAACCTTAGATTAAAGGATTTACAAACCCTTTGATAGACTTCAACAATTTCTCACACCCAGCCACTAACCATCTTGCTTTCTACATAAATCCTCCCTCTTCATCCAACTCTCCATTTCCTCTCGTTCCCTCTTTTCAGATTTCACATTGCCGGGGAAATGAGCCTATGGATATGCAAACCAAACATAAATTGCCCTCTCAAAAAAGGCTACCATCGGTGTACATAACTCTCATACCAGGCACGGATCAGAGTAGCATCACTTTCTTCTTTTTGATAAAACCTTACAAGGTATTCTCAATCCCTTTGCTAGTTATGGAGCTTCAACTGTAAGCCAAGACCCCTTTTCTGATGGGAATGATGCCGGAGATTATACAATCTACTGAGTATGCTTCCAAGACTACTCTCTCAGTATCAAAAACATGAGTAGCCCAATTTCTTGATGTAGTTTCTTCTCTCAAATCTTACTCTAAGGTAACCAAGTTTTATGCGCTAACGTATGACGAAGCATTCCTTGATGAGGATGATAAACTCAAAGACAATTCACACTAACTCTACAAAGGATAACTTATGAAAGATGATATGTATTATTACTCAAATCCAAGCATTGATACAACATCCATATCACCGACGAAGAGATCCCGAGAAGAACTGAAAGAGGAGCATCATGCACTTCATCGACCCATTAAGAAGATTCACATAATTTGTCCCACACCTTCGTCAAGTTACACTCCTTCCTCATCTTTCTCATGCTTTCACCCCTTGCATTTTAATTTCATATGGGGTAATTTATATCTGCTCCGAATCTCCTTTGTTAATCACACTGTTAATACACTAATTCTCTACATAAGTAACAATTAGATTCAGATCCTATAAATTCAAATCGAGAAAGGAAGAACTTCGACCGTAGTGATAACTATTTGTGTCTCTGGAATCTGGTGTAGAATGCCTCTTCCATTTTTGAACCTGAATTTAGAATTGGCCTTCTTAATCGGATGGCTTTTACCTCTTCTCAAAAGCAACATTGTTGCTTTTTGGTCTCCCACAAGACTCTTCTGGGTGGCCAGATTTTGGTTAGAGCTCACCGTGGCACCGGTCAAGTTTCGATTAGAGATCCCAGTGGTACCCGCAAACGGGACGTTGCATTGATCTCTCCTAAGTCTCTTCTGAGTGACCCTGGTCTTACATTGGGATAGTTGGTATGACTAGAAAGGGCTAGATTCCGATTAGAACTCAATGTGTTACCAGCCAAATTTCGACTAGTGACCAGTGTGGTACCCGTAAATGGAATAGACCCTCTTAATTTTATTTTCTTATAGAGAAGGATTTTCTTGTCAGGTTTGTTTATTCTAGAATATCTTCCTCCTTTCTCAGTGCCTAGCTCTCTTAAGCTTTTGGGATTTATTCTAGAACAACCCCTTCAATTCTAATAAAAATCTTGAGTTGGAATTGTCGGGGATTTGGTCAATCCCGAACAGTTCAATAAGCCAAGCAATGGATCAGAATACATCATCTGTAGATGGCTCTATTTTTGGGTCCTTCACAATTGGGCCTCAATTGATTTAAGGTAGTGGAGTATTGCATACATATTGATGTAGGGGAAAATGCTTTTTGACCCCCTCTACTTTCAGCACTTTGCAATGTGGCACTCTTTACTTTAAAAATAGCTACTAAGCCTATCTCCACCATTTGAAAATGTGCACATTACTGAATCAGTTACGGAGTTGTTCGAAAGACATCATTACCTTCTTGGTTTGTTTTATTTACTTCAAATACTTTAAGGCATTCACTAAACATTGAAAGTATAGGGCCTAAAATGCAATTTTTACTAAAAAACAATCTCTCATCCACCATCGCCACCATCAGTTCTCACCCACCACCGCAGCACCACACAATCAACCCACGGCAAACCATCATCTCCAAGGAGCCTGCCACAATAAACCACCAAAAAGCTCCATAACAAAACCATTGCCAATGAACCTATCGCCGCAAACCCCGATTTCTAACAGCCTAACCCCACCACTGTTTTCCACCGATGACAACAGTCCTACCATTGCCTCAAAACGAATCTTGATCAACTACCTTTACTTTGAAGAAGTAGTAGATTCAACAATTCCTTGACCACTTTTATGGGTTGGAAGAAAGGAGCGGCTGAGCTGAGTATCACCGCATCGCCTAAAAGGCCCAACCTCCCTGCAAAAACTCTCTACCATCCTTTTTTCAGGACTCTGCATCTCCCATCCTATTTTTCGGCAAAGATGAGCTCTGACGAAGTAGGTGGTGGTGGAAATCGATAGTTATGGCAGCGGATTGTTCAGGTTCACGACGGGGGAAGTTGCGGTGGCAGCCACAAGCGGCACATTATAAGGAGGTGGGGACGGCGGGGGAAGGGTGGGGGATGGTGGTGGAGATTAGCGGTGGCCTGATGGCAGCGAAGATCGTTTATTATGGCGGGCAACGGTGGCCACAGTTTGGGTGAGGGGGAGAGAGGAGAGAGAGGAACGGGAAAGGGGAAGATAGAAGATATTAGGGTTAGTTGTTGGAGTGAAATGACACTTTTACCCATACAGGTAAATGAACTTTTAATTTTAAACTATGTGAAGTTAAAAGGGTATTTTGGTCTTTAAAATATGATTTTGAGCTTGAAACCATTCCCACTCAAAAACAGAGTTAAGATGGGAGGAAACCGTCTAATGTGCACATTTTCAAATGGTAGATGTAGGCTTAGTAGCTATTTTTAAAATAAAGGGTGCCACATTGCAAAGCACTAAAAGTAGAGGGGGTCAAAAAACATTTACCCCATTGATGTATGTCAAAACCTCGATGGTGCAAACTACGCCTAAAAGCTACGGCTAGAAGTGATGTTTATTCTCCATACCAGAGTTTTGTGAGTATCTCCTCACTTTCTCAATGACTAGTGCAGAGGCGATCATCGTAGCCTTTGGTAAAGGTCTTTCTCGTAAGTCTGCTCTGCGAACATTTATTAACGTTTAGAATGGGTTCGAGGATCGAGGTCTCGTTCAATCATCCTCTCCTCACCTTTGTAATGTAGCCACTTGGGTAATGTAAAACAGGGGGAACAAAAGGTTGCATGCTCCAACATGATAAGGTTACACCGATGAATACATATAATAGTTTAATTGCCTATTTGTGAGTTTTGAGATGAGAGAAAATAAAAGAAAGGAAGAGAAGAAAATTATCCTTCCTCTTGTTTGTGAATCGAAGAGAGAAAATAAAATATCATTCCTTTATCCCTTGTTTGTGAGTTCAGTCGAAAAGAAAAAAAAAAAGACATCCGATTACATATATACCCGCATACTACATTGTGATAATTCTCA
The DNA here is from genome assembly GCA_033070095.1 of Escallonia herrerae. Classification (NCBI taxonomy): domain Eukaryota; kingdom Viridiplantae; phylum Streptophyta; class Magnoliopsida; order Escalloniales; family Escalloniaceae; genus Escallonia; species Escallonia herrerae. The sequence goes on from JAVXUP010002922.1 coordinate 90,674, forward strand.
TAAGGATTAGGAATGTATGGTCCTAAAAAAAAAAGAATATGATTTTGACTGGAAAACAAATCAATTATTAACGACATCATACAAAGTACATACTATAATAATGTAATAAGTCTTGCATCACTGATTAATGTCACAATAGAAAAATAAAAATAGCTGTGAGTTGACTACACGCATCTCAGTATCCAAATCTAATTACTCTAACACCTACAGCTATTATTTATTTGTAAGTAAAATAATAAGTTTCTATAGGAAAATCTAAAATTTAAAAGTAATTAAAAATTAAGTCTTCATTATTTCAAAGGTAATACGGACATTAAAGAAATATTATTTATGAGATTGAGAGAAACTATTTAGAATTTTTTTCCATTTTTTCTTTTTTCCTTGCTTTTCCTCTAAAAAAGGAAAAAAGAAAAAAAGAAAAGAAAACGCGCAAAGAAGCCATAAGCCCAACAAAGTCTCCGTTGTTTTTGGGGGGCGTCGGGATCTGAGCGGGGAACCTGCTCGCTCCCTCATTACTCACGCTCAGGCTCGGTTTCCCTGCTTACACTTCCTAAAGTCTTCTTTAACTACTAGATCGCCCCGTCCAGATTCCTAACTTTCCTCATTCTGATTCCTGCTTTCTTTCGTCGATTTCCTCGTCTTTCTGCCCTCTACTTCCTGCTTAAGGAATCACTGGCAATGGGCAAATCGGGCACGAAGCCAAGGAGGCGCCTCGTTGCCCTCCTCGTGCTCTTTGCCTTCTTGGCCGTCTCTCGCGTTTCCGCTCAGGTATTACTTCGCTCGATCGATGGATCTTGAATTCGCCCATTACACTTGCCCGCACATGTTATGTGTGTACCGTGTGCCCATCGTGACTTTATTCTTGTTTCAGGAATCTGCCAACGACACCGACGACGATGACTCCGATGGTCTCATTAAAGATCTCGGCCGCCGTAGCAAGGTCACTCCTCTACTCGATTGGCCTCTCTAATTTTTAGTTTGAACGTACGCGAAATCATAATAAGGAGGAAACCTAAAAGTTTAAGCTCAATCAGTCACACTACAGAAAACTAATCTTCTTTTCAACTCTAACGCACTTAGCTTTGCGGGGCTTGGCTATGCAAACTACGCCATTTGGTGTCAAGTATGTTGAGAAGGAAAATGAGGGTAGGAAGTTTTCTTGAACCACCCATTCTGGCGTTTAGGCTCCAAAAATAAGATGTCAATACGGTATACCTTGTGAGGATCTCGTGAAATATTAACCAAGACGTGGTTATTTTAACACCTCAATTTTCGGCGTGCTTGTTTTTGACTTGATGATGGTGTGTAATTACACTAGCTGCGGAAGACTTCGACAAGATTTGTATTGCAAATAGTGGATGAGGCAGCATATAAACTCCCCTAGGCTTACATTTGTTTTGTTAACTAAGGACTTATGTAGAAGTGTAGTCATAAGAGCGCTTTAACTTGAGAAATAGACATGCAAAGTTGCTACTCATAGATCATATTTTACCCTTCTTTTGACAGATCATGTTAAAATTTTTCTTCTATTGAGCAACCACAGTATCTGGAAATTCTTGATTTAGCATTTTTGTAATCATTTGGCTACAAGTTAATCTTTTTTGACAGATTGTGGTGGAAAGATTTAACCAGAATGATCAGAATTCTGTTGTTCTTGATCTAAGTCTGGATGCTGGTCTTGGAATTTTTGATGCATTCTTTGCAAGTTTGTCGATGATTCTTGTTAGTGAGGTATGTGCAGCGTGGTGTTATATATCCCCTTTATAGTGGGCACCACCAAAGGTTATTTTTACGAATCATATGCGTGAACTTTTACTGCCTTTGAATGCCATTATTTTTTCCATGTATATGTTGATCCTTTCACTATAGATCAGTCGACCTAAGGCTTTGTCTTTGGTGGTGCCCTTTTCCAGTCCGGGCTTTAGTTAATCCTTTTCAACTGATGGCTTTCCTGCTAGATCGGAGATGAGACTTTTATTATTGCTGCTCTTATGGCGATGCGTCATCCCAAATCAATTGTGTTATCAGGTGCACTTAGTGCGCTGTTTGTGATGACGGTATGCTAGCCACACTCTGCACTTTTAACTCCTCGGTATTTGCGGCTTCTATTTTGTGCTTTTGTTGTGTGTACTATGGTTTCATGAACTACGAAGCACTACTGTATGGTTTTCTTCTTAGCGTGATTATTATGGAGCCTTAAATTTGATAAACGTTTGAATCAGATACTTTCAACTGGACTTGGTAGAATTGTGCCAAATTTGATATCGCGGAAGCACACAAACAGTGCAGCTACAGGCATGTCTTAGATTTTGATGCTACCAGTCACTTGGTGCATGCTTTCTGTTTCTCAATTGGTCAATCTCGTTTAGTAAGTTATCACGAAAGAATTGCATTTGCAGCTTTGTACAAGCTTGAGCATTTGTGCCTACTTTGAGCAGTATATGTTTTGGCATTAGATGGTTTTACATCATGGTCATTTCATAACTTTAGCTTACTTAAAAAAGCCATATAGCTCTGGTCGCTATACATGGTAACAGTGGGCAATGGTTGAGTGTCTGAATTTAAATGAGAAGTAGAAATATCTGAAGCGAGAATGAGTGAGAAATAAAGGAAAAAAACATCATCCATATCCTTCTTCCTTCTTCTTGTGTTGCTAATTCTGAAACTTCAAAGCCGCTCTTCTTTTATGCTTTGTTCAAAGCCTTAAATAACCTCCCATGCTTTATTTCGAATGAAGATCAGAGACACTGATAGTAAAAGAGAAGGATTCGTTGAACTGAAATTTAGAGGGAGGGGAGAGAGTTCACCTGGAACAAGAGGCACAGTGAAGTGCAGATCTGCCTCTGCCCACTGTGTGTTTGATGTTAGTGACAGGTCAGGCTCCCAAACCACATCCCAGGTTTGCGAGAGATATGTTCGGAAACTTGTCAATCTTGTTTAGTTTGTCAGTTTAAGTGGTCATTATATTTAGAGCTTCATACTTGCTGAAAGAGCATTTGTGCCCACTTTGAACGCCATATACTCTGCATTATTGGTTTCATATCATGGTCATTTCATAATAGTAAATTAAAGTATATGCTTCCTCAAGTCAAAATTCATTGAGACTCTGGGTTGGTTACCATTTGGGTCTCCTGAGTTAGTAAAAGTTTAATTTTTCTAATGCAGTTCTATATGCCTTCTTTGGTCTGCGGTTGCTATATATTGCATGGAGATCGGATTCAAAAGCATCCCAGAAAAAAGAGATGGAGGAAGTATGTTTTTCTTGCTTAGTTCACTTTCATGTTAAGCTTTAAAGTTTCTGGGTCTCGTGTGTTCGGTCTTCTATTGTCCGATGTATTAGATTGTAGTTATTCATGGTTTTTGGATGCAACTAGCTGCAACAGGTTTCTTTATGTGAGATAGAGTTATATGTCTTCTATGTGAATACTGTTGGATCTGGTAGTGTGACTGTTTGTCCAACTATGCTAATTGTTCTGTTGTTGCTCTGAGTTGGTGGTCTTGTCGAATAACAAATTTAATCCGCGAGTATTAATTTTTCCTATAAACTACACTGAAAAAGTATCGATTACATGATCCACGTAAAGCAACGCAACTGAAAAGACCCCCCAAGAATGATCCTTACCCGTGGGGTTATTTTGGGTCACCTACCTGCGGCTTGAGCTCCTAGATAAAGCTCATCAACAGAATTTACTTTAGCCATAGTCGAGCACCAGACATCTTAATCCAAAAAACAGTAAGCTTAAAAAGAAAGCACAAGGCCAAATAAAGACATCTCTCATCTTCATGAAATATACTTTTGTTCCTTACTTCCAAATGGACTACATGAGGCACAAGGGTGTCAATGTCCATCACCTCCTTGACCTCTTGGGCAGCCTCTTTCCCCTCGAGCCTTGCGCCTAGTCAACAACTCTAGAGAATGCCACACAAACTTCCCTCCACCTCATGATGGAGTAACAAATGGGCTGACTCTACGAAGTTCTTGCAAACCACATACCAACTGATGGGAATCTGTCCTCCAGATTTTCCGCGGTTTGAATCGCATTACCCACTTCGGCCAAACAAAGAAAGCCACCTTAGGCGGTGCACAGTCCCTCCAAAAACTAGGCCACAAAAAAGGACCTATCCTGGTGGAAACACAAGATAGATTGGTAGGAGCGGAGCAATATAAAGTCGCTTCCAAAGATAGTCTTCAGATTTCATGGGGGTCTTGCCTCTTCTAAGCTTCCAACAAGCATTGCATCGCGTCAGCCGGTACCTTGTGAATGGTTAACGATATCTTATGTAGTTAGCGGCAAAGCTTAAAAATGGAATTACAGGCCATATTGTTAGTATCATAGGATACACGATACATATTTTACGATAGGTTAGAGGTATAAAGCATATGAACTAGGATGCATATCTAAATCGACAAGTAAATAACCATGTGCATCTTATGGTAAGGCATCACTAAGATACGCGATAAATAGACGACCAGCAGTAGATAGCAAACTAATGTACTTCTTTACTTTCTTCAATTTTTTCATATATAATAATAATAATCTTTTAGCCAATAATTTGTGCACACTATTAAGCAAATACGGGGATGTCCCTATTTGTTTAAGCATGTAAATTTTACTTGTTGCAGATTAAAACTATGAGATATTACCTCTCAGAATAATATCTTACATTATTTGATCTTATTGAACTATGGAATTGTAGAGTAGTGCACATAAGTGATTGTACAAAGAATACAACCAGTCTTGAGCACCCACCTCTATTCTGTTTCATGGTCCCCTGATTGTATGTTTAGATACTATTTGCTAAAAGCCCGAGATAACGACTCGTAATAATGATACAAAATATGCGATTTGTGGAACTAACACTTTAATACACCATACATATCTCGACTTACTAACGACGTTACCGGCCAATACAATCCAGTTGTTGTTTTGTACTTGCGCAGAGAGGGGGGCAGGGAGGCTTTTTACCAGTCAGATTGGTAATTATACATTTTAGGCTTGTACCATGACATAAAATAATGAGCTTTACCGCTTGAATTTGCTAATATCTAGCTTTAAATATCATCACACTGTTTTCAACCACCTTATAGTTGCATATAACTTTTTGGGAAAGCATCAAATTTGTAGTGCCACTAATTCCAAAGTCTCCAATACATGCGCGGTTTGCACGTTCAGCTTGAATAGGGTATATAATCAGCCATATCCTCATACTGATCTGGTCAGTAGGGGAAGAACGCGTGGCTTTACTGCGGTAAAGCGCAATGCGCCTCGCTGCACATCGGGCTGGTTGTGAATTAATGAGAAAGCATTGCAATGACCAGATTTGATGACCATACCTTGAAGTTCTTGCAAAGCCCTCAACTGAAGACCCTTCAGCATGTTGTTTTTGACTTCTTACTTGTATTCATAGTTGTGAGATTGGATCGATAATCGGGAGATTTGAGGATTATAAGACGAATCAAAAATGGAAAGATTTTGTTTAAGTTATTAGAAGATAGTGCCTATTACATACACTTTTAGAAACCAACTCATATTGGTAAAACAGCATATCGCAGGAAAAAATAAAAAAGAAAAGAGTAGAATGACATGGTTAACCAAACATGTCAACAAGCCTCTCTACTACGAACTGATAATTCTATAACGACGAATAGAATTAACGCAACAAATACCTAGATTCTTTCCACTCAAAAGGAACTACAAACTTACACATTGGGAAACGCAAGAAGTTTTCCAAATATTATTGCTAAAATTTAAGTGTAGGGGAAAAAGAAAAATTTCTCAACCAGCTCAAGTTAAGTTAATAGCAACTATCCAAAATGTTAGTGTGCCCCCGTAAATATGTGCAAATTGTTAAATACCTATAGGCAACCAAATCAAACAAGTCTTGGTATAGGGAGAGGGTGTGAAGAGGAGAGAAGGGGCATGCAATTTACTTTATAACAACCTAAAAGGGCTTTTTAGTGGTTAATTTCGTTAATTAATGGTGAAAGTAGGAAAAGAAAAGGAAAATGACATTTTCAGCGAAGGTATGACTTGTACGATTAGCAATACAATTTGTCGATTCACTGACTATTCACCCATTTACCAACTTCGATCCAATCGAATCGTGGATTCTAAGATTTTTAATAGCTATGCTTATGCACGAAGCGTGGGTGGGGGAGCGTAAGCACCTGGAAGAATCTAAGATTTGGAGCGTCTTGATTAAATAAATGCTTAAAGAGTATTTTACAATTTGTTTAATATATCTTTACACTTAGTTACTGTGTACACACTTTTTTCCTTGAAAATGCCATAAGCGATAGTGGATTGCTACTTTGTACTCGTCATATTAAGTGGCTACCAGCTACTTGCCTTTTGGGAATAACAAAGGGGAAAAGTAGTTCCGCTGCTGCTGTTGACTTCTCTAGACATTTCTAGGCGGCACATCTCCAATCTAATAGGGCTAGACATGGGGCCAAAATTGAATTGGAGTTGGAGGAAGGGAGGGAGGGGATTGGGGGGGGGGGGGGAGGAGAAGAGGAGAGAGAGAGAGAGAGAGAGAGAGAGAGTACTCAGTTGTTTCATGCATCTCTGTCCGGCTGACAATATCGAGTTCCCACATTAGCTTGGGAGGCGATCACATGGAGCTCCTTACTTGGGACCTCAGAAGTGAGTTTCTTGCTTCTAAGGATATGCTACA
>JAVXUP010002923.1:0-97324 GCA_033070095.1 Escallonia herrerae
TACCCTCCCCAACAACTATAAACGGATAGTTTTTAGGGGTATTTTGGTCTTTTGTGAAGTTTTAAAAATCTATAAATTCACACCATTTCTCTCTAATTTTTCACACCAATCTTCTTACTCTCTCTTATCTAAACATTCTACATTTCTACAAGCTTTGCTACTATTTTCCTCTCCAATTACTACTCTTGCTAATTACTACTCTTATTTACTAATTAGTACTCTTGCTAATTATTACTCTTGTTTACTAATTACTACTCTTGCTAAATTCTAATTACTAACTACTCCTCTTATTAATTTGTTACTCTCTAATTCTTTTGTCTAGTAATTAGTAATTAGTGAATTTTTATTTATTAATTACTATTACTAAATTCTTTTTAATTACTAACTCTCTCCAATTTCGAATTTTAATTACCCTCAGTGATTCATTTGTTACTCTTTAATTCTTTTAATTGTTATTTCTAATTACTAATTACTGCTCTTATACTTGTGTATTTAGTTACTCTTACTATTTTTATTTTCCAATCTAGTAAAAAAGTTTAGCGTCAAATATGGCTGGATTACTGAAGAAACTGAAGCGTGGATCATCATCACGAAAAACATCATCATCATCACAAGCACCACCACCAGCACAAGCGCCAGCACCACGGCCATCACAAACACCAATCCAAGCACCACCACAACCATTCGTTCCTGGACGAATGAGTACAGGCTGTATGATAGATACCCAAGCCAATTGGGAGTTCAATCAAAACATTCCAGATTTTGAATACACGCCTGATCAAGACCCCCCGCATTATAGTCAAGGACGCAGCTCGGTTGGCGAAGCTACTACTCCGTGGCCATGATGATGAAGAAGGGCCGAGCAATGCCTCCGGTAATGAGCCAGAAGTCCAAAAGGGAAAAAAAAGAAAGCCGAGTGTTGGAATCATTTTGATGAAGTTATGGTGGACGGCATCCGAAAAGCTCGATGTAAGTACTGTGCTAAATTATTTTCGTCTGGTAGTGGTAATGGACATCTTAACAGGCATTACCCTCAGTGTGCACCTCGACAAGGCCACGTCGAACCTACCCAAACGCAGTTATCTTTTGACGGTAAGTTATTTGTTTATAATCAGCGAGAGCAAAGAGACGGTCTCGCTGAATTTGTTATTCACGATGAACAAGCCTTTTCTTTTGCCGATAATGCTAAGCACTCTAGATATATGAACACATACGTTCAACCTTTGTACAAAAAGGTTCATAGAAACACAACTAGATCCGATGCACTCCGACAGTATAATGCTGCTAAAGCACGCCTGATCGATTATTTCGATAAATTTGACGGTAAAGTTAGTCTTACTTCTGATATTTGGCAATCTCCGTTTACTTTTGTTAGTTATACTTGTGTGACGGCCATTGGATTGATGCAGATTGGATTATGCACAAGAGAATCATCGCTTTCGAGCTCTTTCCTTTTCCGCATGATGGAATGAACATTGCTACTATTATATTAAAAGCATGTACCACATTTAAATTAAAGGATAAGATTATGAGTATTAGTTTTGATAATGCTTCTAACAATACAGCTGCTGTTGATGCTTTAAAGGAGAGCCTCAAACCTGTACTTTCTGGTAATTATTTCATGTTCGTTGTGTTTGTCATATAATTAATTTAATTGTTCAAGATGGTTTAGCTGCTGCAGGAGATATTCTTGTCAAAATGAGGGGTATGACAGCGTATGTTAATAGTTCGAGTCCGAGAACACAACAATTTAAAACGTTGTGTGTTGAATATAATATGCCTCGCAGGAGAGCAGTTACAGATGTGGTCCACAGGTGGAACTCTACATACCATATGCTTTTACACATTCTGGCATACAGAGAAGTCTATACGCATTTTCTACTAACCTTGTTCCCAGCCGGCTTGCCAACTCAAGAGGAATGGCAGATGGCCACATACCTAGCTGAATTTTTGGAGGTATTTTACACGTCTACCAATTTATTGTCTGGTACGTACTATCCCACCTCTCCTCTCGCTGTAATAGAAATTCTCAAGATGGCTACAATGTTAACAAAATGGAGATATATAGGACCCTTTAAGGAAATAGTAAAAGTGATGGATAAAAAGTTTAATAAATATTGGAGTGAACTGCCTGTTATTTTTGCTGTGGCTACTTGTTTAGATCCTAGGTTAAAGTTGCATGGCGTGAACGTCTCGATACAAGAGATATCAAGATTAATGTGCTACCCAGTAGAGGACACAACCGCACTCACAGCGAAAGTGAGCAAGACATTTGAGGAACTGTTCAACCTCTATCGTAATTCTGCTGACGTGCGCGGGCGAGCTTCATCATCGACTGCTGAGAGGTATTATGCGCCATACCTTAAGGGCTTTGAACATCTAGTAGCAAGACAACTACCAGGTGAAGGTACTTCTAATTCGGCAGGTTCGTCTACTTTTTCCTCTTTTAATGAGATTGGTGTATATTCAAATACTGATCATTATTCTGATTTATCAATGCAAGAACAGGTTAATTTTAATTTGTTAAATTTTTGGAAACAAAATCAAAACATGTATAAAACTTTATCCCAAATTGCACGGGATGTACTGCCAGTGCAAGCCTCCACGGTTGCTTCAGAGTCGGCATTTTCAGCTAGCGGGAGGGTTTTGGATGACAGGAGGAGTCGTCTTAACCCCGAGTCGCTCGAGCTATGTGTATGTTGGAAGGATTATCTTGATGCGAAATACCGCGAGCAAGATAAACCGATTGATGATAGGAAGAGCAGTGACTCGGATATTGAAGTACTTCCGGATGATTAGGTAATTTCTTTTTATTTTCCTTCTCTTAAGTTTTAAGAATAAATTTTTTCACAAAATATAGTTTTTTTCACATATATATATATATATATATATATATATATAATAAATTTTTACAAGCAAGATATATATTTTTTCGTATATATAAAAAAATAGGTAACTTCGCCTGTTTGTTTACAAGCAGCCGGTCCCAAGCCCGGATAAAAGGAGGAGGGCCTATGAACACATTTATGTTCAATTTAACTCTATATGGACGTTAATAATTTACATACATTCATAAATTCTAGCCTCGCTTACTTCTTATTTTCTGACAAACACAATATATTAATATCATAGGTTCTTTTATACTCACTCATAACCATTATATATACATATGAGAGTCATATATATAGAATAAAATTTTGTATATAAGACCAAGTAGAGAGAAAAAATTGTTAGTCAAAATCTATACTTATTACTTAAGATCGTCTCGAGAATTAACATGTATCAATCTCAACCAATTAATTTGATGTATTCTTGTTGGCCATCGACGCAAATAAATAACAAGGAGTTGGGAACCAAAAAAAATAATATATATATTTTTTTGGGCCCGGCCCGGCCCTTAATATTGGGCCTAGGGCTAGGGCTTGGGCTTGGACAGGGCCCATATATCCACATTTTTAGGCCCGGGACTAGCCCGACCTGTTTTCAGTGGAGGCCCATTGGGTTGGGCTGGGCCGGCCCAAGCCCGGCCCATTGACACCTCTGTCTATGTAATTGTTTGGGTGCGTTTAAGGGACAAAACAGTGGCCGTTGGGGTGATGGCTACCGTGGGAAGAAGCAGCCGCGAGGGGCTGCTTAGAGAGAAAATAGTTGTGAGGGGGATTCTGCCATGAATTAGTTTGGAGGCTGCCATGGCCATGCGAGGAAAAAAAAAAAAGGATTGGGGTTCCGTGGGTGTGTGAGATGTGAGTGTGCTATATAGGCATGCCCTCCAGTGTGTGAGTTTTATGTGTTTTGTGAGTAATATATATGTGGGTTTATAAGTGGGTAACCCAGCTGCCGTGGGTGTGTTGGTTTTGAAGAGAGATTAGAGAGAGATAGAGAGAGAGCAGACTGCGGGTTTAGCGATCTAGAGAGCGAGAGAGATGATGACAATGACAATAAGGCATGATGGCAATGGCGATGCCCGAGTGTGGATGGTGGCAGCTACGAAAGGCGATTATGATGTTTGCTAAGGCTGTAAGTGATGTACAGGGTGATCTAGATGGTTTGCGACAGCGAGGTGATAGTGGTCTTGATGGCTTGCAGTGGCGAGGTAGATGGTGCTTGCAGCACCAATATAGTGCAGCGGGTTAATGGTGCTGGTGCATCTCAACCCGGAGTTCTGGGTGGTCGCCATTAGATAGGGCGAGGGATAGTGGGTGAATTGGTTTGCTGTTTGCTTTGTTATTTATTATTGAACGGTGAGTGGAGGGAGAGAAAATGGGTTTTGAAGATGGTGTGGGTTTACTGTGTGTGCGTGCGTTTGTGTGGATCGTGTGCACGGGTGTGTGTGTTGTGTGTTTTGGGAATGTGTGAGTGAGCGTGTGCATGTGTTTTTGTGTGTGTGTGTGTGGGTAAGGGAAACAAGGGGTTGAAAATGGGTTGGGGAAGTGAGAAGCTACTGCCCTGAGGCAGTAGCTGTGATGTATATATATGTATGCTTGGGTGTGTGTATAAAGACTGTGGAAAACTAGTGTCTGCATGTGTATATATATATATATAGTGTGTGATACATAGTGTATCTGCGTGTGGTTATATATATACAGTGTGTGATACATAGTGTGTGTGGCTTTGGGAATATGTGTGATATGTGTGTGTGTAAAATGGGTGAAAAACAGTGAGTCTGCGTGTGTTTATGTATGGATGTGTGGAACGTAGTGTGTAAGTGTGTGTACTGTGTGCTTGATGTGAGTAATGTGTGTGAAAAATGTGTGGGAATTAGTGCTGTGGACAGCTGCGGGTGGAGCTGTGTTCTGGGCAGAGAAGAAGAGAAGAAATAGTGGGAATAGGTAAGAGAGCACCGAAGGGAAAAAAAAAGAAGGGAAATGCGGATCGAATATCGAGTTGATGTTAAGTTCGACACGTGTGTAAACTAGCGCACGGTTATTGTTAGTATGTGAAAATTTACAGAATAATATGTTAGGCTATAGAATTTTTGGCAAATTTTTATAATTTTCTGAAATCATGTATTTTTAGTATTTCTATAATTTCATAGTTGTAAAATCTTTTTGGAGCCCTTAAACTCATGAAAACATTCTAAAAACATTTGAGTAATGTTTCTATGGTATAAATAATACTCAGTTTAAATTTGATGATTTTTGGAGTTGATTTTCTATGGTTTCAGTATCGCATTGGTTTTAGCAAAATGAATAATTTAAAAATAGTTTTAATGCCTTCTAATTTTTATTTTAATTTTTATAGTTTTTATACATATTTCGTAGCTGTTAGAAAAATTATGAGACTTTATTTTCAGCTAGAATAATTATGGCTATTTATGGGTTTTTATTGCATTTAAAGAAATTATTTTAATTAAAAAATATTCAAAAATTCAGAAAATTTATATTTTGACTTTTATTAATGTTATTAATGTTTTAAGCTATAAAAGTGTTTTAGTCTAATTTATTATAAATTTTTTAGTGTCGTTACATGTTAAGAAGTGTATAAGATTTTCAGTTAGGTTGATTGTGTGCGGGAACTGTTTTGAGTTGCGTCATTCTGGGGTTAGAAGTGAGCGCCGTTTGGGTATTTGATAATATGGTTTATAATATAGTAGTGTAGATTATTTTTCTAATAAATAAATTTGCCAATTTAAGTTAATTCAACGACTTTTGGATCAAGGTCAATTAGCATCGCTTAGCTTGGATTGAGGTAAGGAATTCTATCCGAACCCCATTTCATTATTCTATTTTCAAATGTTTAAAATAACAGTTTTATAGAATACGTTAATTGTTTATTTCTACGATTGTATAAAAATATTTTTTTAAATTGCCATGAAACCCAAATTTGAGCCGGTTAGCGATCGTTGGAAATTCTGATTCACACTTTTCTGTTTATTGACTCAATTATCATAAAATATTTTCAATTCTATTCACACTTATCTGTATTGTTGGAGTTATAAGGATGGTCTGTTGGTTGGGTTAAACTAATACCTAGATGGATTAGTCAGTAAACATATGCATATGTAAATCGTATTGAGCACTGCCGGGGTGGGTTTGATTTAGCGTACCACTCATGTTCAATGTTTCCTGTTTCTGTTTTATTAAACCTAAATTATATTGAACTAATTATTGATTCAAGGGATTGAGTTAGTACTCACCCCTACATTTATATTGAAAATGTTGTGATTTTCTTTGGAAAACCCTTTTTAAAATTTGTCATTCTAATTGTATATAGAAAACCATTTAAATTGTTATGTTCTCAATTTTAAAAGTTTTTATTTGGCTTAAATGTAAAATCGTCCGAATCATGTTAATATATATATATATATATATATATATATATATATATATATATATATATATATATATACATACTTTGAACGACCTTACTTGGCTCTCCAAAGCTCACTCTCTTTTGACTTCCTTTCTGCAGGTTGCCTGAGTACGGATTAGAGTGAGTAGAAGAGAAAAAGATTTAGTTTTTGGTATTGATTGCTAGAACCCCTGCGTGGGTGAGTTGCTAGTTTATTATTCCGGTTTAACTTTAGTTTCCAAGTATGAATGTGCATAGAGAGAAAATACATCGATCGATATTTTAGTTGCTCTGAAAGTAAGGATATTATTTGGTTAAGTTATGAAGACAATATTGCTTAGTGTATATGATTGAGAGAGTGTTAACGTTCCGGAAATTTCGGGACGTTACATGTTACATTTAAGATTGAACTGACAATCTAATGGAAACTATATATCAACGAACAATAGTTGAAACAAAACTGCATAAACCCATTACCGTGTACCCTTCTTCTTCTTCCTTAGTGGTCCTGTGCAAACCCCCCTCACTCGTCACATCAACCACTCAATGCAGCCCTTCACCTTTTCCTTGCACACATTTACAACACACATACGTGCATCCCATCTTCTCCCATCCTTTCCATAAACCCACTTCTCAAACAAACACACAGCTCATGGCTGCACACACGACAATGGCTGTCCAGTCCACACAATACACACACAGTCCACTCAAAACACACACTGCGCCATAGTTTTCACACACTAGGCAGCCCATTTTCAGCTTCTATGTACCACTCCCCTCTCATTTTCACCCACTATTTCTCAGCTTTTTTTTCCCTCTATCTAAAGAGCTTTGGTAGCTTTACCAGTCCATGAAGGCCCATGGAATGTTTTCCCAGCAAAGACCTTTGGCATTTACACCTGCTTAGTTTCCTTCAGGACGAATGCAACACGAAGCAAAGACACTTTCTTAAGCTTTGCTTGGAATGTTTCCATGTCAAGAATCCAAGATTGCCACATCTGGTAAAAAAATAATGTTTCTAGCTGGTTTGTAATAAGAAAACTTAGATCATATCTAGTTAAATGGTTGTCAAAGCTTCTATTTCATAGTAAGTATTTTTCCGGTATCCATTTTCTAGCCCCTCACGACTGTCTCTCTCTCTGAAGGCAGCCCCTTATACGGCCGCATACTACCACGGCAGCCACCATGGGTGCCCTCTTAACGAATTCCCTCCCAATTTTTATCTGCTATAAACCAATACACACTCCTCTATCGTATACATTCGCAACAGCGTTCATGCAATTACACTGAATAAATCTGCGAGAAGGCTTACCGGAATCCGCACTCCGTATGCGTGAGTTCATCGCTGGCAGTCCCTTCTCTTCCCTTTTGTGTCAAATCCTTCTTCCCTTGTGTTGCTTTCTCTCCCCTTCTCCGAGATTCCTTCAGAATTTTCTTCCCCCCCCCCTCTCTCTCTCTCTCTCTCTGTAACGGAAGACCAATTTGCTCTCTTTCTAGTAACCGAAAATTTCACTTAATTCTCTCCACTTTCTTCTTGTTTTGTCCCGGCTAAAACTCCTCCCATTTTTCGTTTCTTCTTCTGCTCCTTTCTCTCTCCCAGTAACATAACCAATTAAGAAAGTAACTAATTGCTCATTCCTGCCCTTTATTTCTTCCCTTGCTTCCTCGTTTACAAAAATAACAAGGTTGACTAAATAAATTTTCAGATTTTAATTTTATTTCTTTTCTAATCACTCTAATGAAAGTAACCCTTCATTAGTCGCTATATCGTCTCGCGTTAAAAGTGCCGCTAAAGTATATCAATGCTAAGAAAAAATAATTCGTCGCTAAAAATACATGTCGATGCTAAGTATTTGAAAAAATATCGTCATTAAAAGCTGCCGATAAAATTCGGTCACGCTAATCGACGCTACATGTTGCTTTTAGAAACCGTTACTAAAGAAATGAAATAATCGGCTAGAAAGTACCAATGTCCAGGGTATTACACCTTAATCAAGCTATACACATGTTCCAATTTGATTATGCTCCATGTCCATTCTCCATGTAATATATGTCGCATCTATGGCAGTATGGGAGCCCTTTGTAATTTAGTTTTGATGGTATGTTTTGAGCAGATTTTGAAAAACCATGACACAAAGGGGTAAAAGGGAGATAAAATCTGCATATACACTGTCATATATTTCCAGTAGAAAAGAATAAGGTAACAGATAGCATATAGGAGAGTTCAAATAGACTTGTGTTTTGCACGTGTTTCTATTAAAATGGACTCCCTTGTTGCTAATCGAGAGTTTGACTAAGCAAGGAAACTCTCACATAAGAAGCTGATGCTTAGTTGTCACAAGGAAAATGTTTCAAAAGTCCTACTTGTCAAAAATATAGGGCTCAAAAAATCTTATGTAAATCAATTCTAAGCCAATGTTTCAGCTTTTTATACATATACTAGTCCAGTAACTCAGACAAGGCCCGGGTCGGTTATATTTAACGACTTATATATTCGGGCTTGAGAGTCAGTACATTTTAGTACAGTTAAGGTTGTGTATTTAGGCGTTATGTCGATGGTTATGAACTGAGCTTTATTTGTATTCGCGTGAAGCGAACCATCAAATTCAAAATATGTTATATTCGTGCATTTCACATATAAGTATCATCATAATCAAAAGGAATTCATAAAAAGCATAAAAATGAAAAATTCTTCCAAAATAATAAATATCGAACTGATTTCACATTTATTACTTTTGTGAAAAATCGTACGATTGTAAACGACTGTTAAAGATAATATTAAAAAAAGATCATACAATTCTTTTTAAGTAATTATTATACTACTATGTGATTGAGTAAAAGAAATGCCAAATGAATAAAAATTTTGTTCACGTCTAGTTTATTATATAGACTGTAATAGAACAGCTGCAATGACTTTAAAAAAAAATCCTTTCTATGTTCACTTACTTTATTTTTCTTTTAGATTATAGATTAAGTTCTAATTTATATAATGTATTTGGGTGATTTTAGTAATGCCAACGTTCTAATAATTTCATTTAGTTCATTAAGAGTATAAAACAATTTTAAATCCTTAATTATGAGCTACAACATTTATTTTAACAATTACTGATATTTTTCATATTTAAAGTTTTTTAAGTGCTAGTAATCATATTTAAAGTATGTTTAAGATAAATCGTAGTAAAAAGTTAAGTGCTAGTAAAGTTTGTGTTTCTCTTCATTACCTTTGAAGATTTTATTTTTTTTTATTTTGAGGTTAATTTGTGACACGTCATCATGTTTGATTTCAAGTCCTTTTCATTTTTTTTCATATTTGTCAAAATTATACATGCATCATGATTATTTACTTTGATTTATTACAAAAAAAAATCGTAACTATTGTTGCCATAATTTTAGTTTACCTTTTATGAGTAAAATACTAATTCTATACTTTCTAAAACTCTACATAATCGATGTATCAACAAATTAGAACTTAATTCTAATTATTAAGATCTCAAAAATACTTTAAGATAAAGGGCAAAAAATATGTAAAATATTTTAAAAATTAAGTCATATCACTTTGTAAACTAATTTTGAAAGATCTTAATTTGTAGATTATTTATCTTTGATTTCATACGTGATTTGGTGTATATGATTTCCAATTTAGAATTTGTGGTCAATTTTACGACGCATCATCATATTTGTTTTTCGAGTTCTTCTTCTTTTTTATCCATATTTATTAAACTTTTACATGCATCGTGATTCTTTGCTTTGATTTATTATTAGAAATTTGTAATTGTTGTTGTTATAATTTTAGTTTACCTTATATGAGTAGAAAATCAATTCTACACCTTCTAAAACTCTACAATCAATGTATCAATATATTTAGACTTAGTTTTGGCTATTAACCCCTCCAAAAAAAAACTTTAAGATAACAAAAGAAACACTTAAAAATATAAAAAGAATGTAAAATAGTTTTAAAAATTAAGTCATATCACTTTGTAAATAATATTCACAAGATCTTGATTTGTGAATTATTTATCTTTGATTTCATACATGATTTTCGTATTTTACGTTTGTGAGATTTTATTTTTTAAGTACTTTTGAGATGTTAGTAGTGAAAGTTAAGACCATATATGTTGGTAAATTGAATAGGCAGAGTTTTAGAATGTGGAGAATTAGTTTTCTATTCTTATAAAGTTTATTAAAGTTATGCCAATAAATCCTGCAAACATTTCAATAATAAACTATAGTAAAGAGTTATGATGCATGATGCATGTGTGACTTTAGTAGTAGAGATTTTTAAAGTACTTTTAAGTGTTAGTAGTGAAAATTAAGATCTTATATGTTAATATAGTGAAGAGGTAGAGTTTTAGAAGGTGAAGAATTGATATTCTACTCTTATAAAGTTTAGTGAAATTATATCAGTAATACCTGAGAATTTTTTAATAATAATTATAGTAAGAGTCATGTAAGACTTTAATAAGTAGAGATTTTAAAGTACTTTAGGGGTATAAGTACTGAAAATTAAAACCTTATATGTTAGCATATTGAATAGGTAGAGTTTTAAAAAGTGCCGAATCGATTTTCTACTCTTATAAAGTTTAGTAAAATTATGCCAATAATACCTGCGAATTCTTTTAATAATAAGTTAAAGTAAATAGTTATGATGCATGTCACGACCCGAACCCACGGGCAGGCCCGCGAGCTAGGCACGTGACCGGCCGCAGACCTAATGGACTCTAACCAAGGGCTCTGCCAAGCCTTACTATAACCTGTATACAAAAATTCTATAACCAAGTAATTTAAATCTTTATCCTTAATAATATTTCTAAAGTCACGCTTACAATTTCTCAATTTATCTCCAATAACATTCTTTATTTAACAACTAACATAGATTATCCGGTGAAGATCTTAGCTTCAAAAATCACAAATTACAAATCCAGTACTAGCATATCACCTAATGATTTGTTAAATAATCTAAGAGGACTACAACTCCTCTAGCAGTCGTCTACCATAATTCCCGTGGCCTTCATCAGTTCGATTCCATCTAGATTATTGCCTGAAAAATATTTAAAAGAATGAGCTTAGGGCCCAGTAAGTACACATACCATATCCCTAAAATAGGTTTTGAGATTCATAAAAACATGCCAAGGTTTTCTTCAAATTTAAAACTGATAAATATTTTCACAAGAGATATTATACATAAATCTACTTTATGAAAGCAATTCATTCAAGATTCACAGTAACAAAGTATGACATCAAGAAGGCTCAATAACAACTGTTACTGTTCATCATAACATGGGTATGCTGCGGTCAGCGTATGTTCCCCCTGACTAGGGCCCACAATCCCTACTCCACCTGGGATAAATATTATTCGGTCAGGGTATGCGCCCCCCCCGACTAGGGCCCATAATCCCTCCTTCGTCCGGGATACATATTGGTGTGGACGCAAGGGCGCAACACGAGCAACAATACTGTGCGTCAATGTATCGTCCCGTTGACTAAGACCCAACAATCCAACTTTCTCCCATGGATATGGGGCGCAACAACCAAGCCAGAATACCATCTCATTCAACATATATGAGCCAACTTTAAAACACTACTCATAGAAAACATTCCATGGCATTTTGATGTATTTTCTCATCAAACAATTTACACAAAAGTAGTAGTGTGCAAAAAGACTTTAAACTTTTAATTGAACAATTCATTTGTACATATACATAGACGGAAAATAGGGTATACGGAGGAATATGGCAAGAGTACTTACCTTACTCAGTAATTGGTTCTTGAGCTCGATCAACAGTCGCTCCTATTTCTTGACTACCGAAACCTAAATAACAACCACAAGGACGTCGTTAATTACCGCTCGAGCACGCCTAAGTATTACGTTTCTTCTGAGTGAGTGAAGTTTACCAAACCACCCCTCGTACTTTGTAAAATTTCCTATTCGCCCCCGATGCCTAACGTACCATTATCCACCTGGATATAACCTAAAAGAATACTTTTAAACCACTCAAGTATCACAGTAATTTTAGATCACTATAAAATTCTAGGTTTAGAAAAATCTTGTTTACTATGTTAAATAATTCAAAAGCCTGTTTTAAAAATAAAATTGTTTGAGACACTTCACATGCCCGGAAAAATCTGAGAAAATTCCACGTCGAAGGTTTCCCAAGAATAAGAGAAGTTTGTGTTTTGTACTTTTTCTAAATCTAATCAGAAGAGATTCTTAAAAATGATTTTGCAAACTATTTTAATAGTTAACCGTAAGCGATAATCGCTCGGGCGCTACGTTCCTAACGATGCTAAAATAACGAACAACTTTAAAACCTTTCGAAACTTTAGAAACTATTTTATCTTAGCTACGTAATATTATTGTGGGAGTTTCAGAATTTAATAACTTACTTTACTATTTTAAAATGCATCGAAATCTCTTTTACGAATAAATTTAGTTAGCATGCTTCCCGAGCTCCGAAAAATCTAAAATTTTTACTGTGCGTAGATCTTTCAAAATTAATATAAGTTACTCTTTTGAGTTTTGTTCAATTAAATCCCTAAGTATATTTTAAAATTTTGAAAAGAAACAGCTGGAATAGGATATCTTTTTAGTGACAAATTTGAGTCCAACTTTAAAACATACACTTTCCCTCTCTCTAAGCAATCTTCTCCTTCTTCATTACACCCAACAGCATCCTCCACCTGTAGCTACTCACACGTAATGCCCATATACCTGTAAGTTCACATACCCATCTCATATATATACACATAAGCACATAAACATTAATCTATACACACTCATCCCCACATCACTCCCATATACACAACACCATATCCAACCTAATCCTCCATAATTTTCCTTCAAAGCTACTGCCCATACCCTTTTTCTCTTCCATTCATGGCTCACAGGAAAACCCATTTAGTTTATGGCAGCCGTGTGACCCTTCTTCTTCTTATTTCACCACATTTTCAAACTCTCCTCACCACACTCATGCACTTCACAGTTTAATCTACACAACCCCCACTTCCATCTTCTCTCATTAGTACAGGCTAACCACACATGAAATATACACACACTCAGTACACTCCTGCGCACACACTACACGCCACCTTGTTCACACACCACTCACCTCCACGTGCTCACAATACCACATAACACATCACGGCAGCACACACCTCACGCATCACCACCTGCATGCACCCACTTCTTGTTCCCTCCTCCCACCAATGCTTTACCCATATTCATTCCCCTTCCTTTCATGGTAGCCACCATGGCTGCTTCATCACCCCATTTCTCTCTATCATGAACACCCACCGTCACATCTAGACGCCAAAATACATCCACCGCACTTGGCTACACACCGGTATACCCGTGCACACACTTATACCCAAGCTGCCTTATGGTAGTTTTACGTAGCCGCATATTGGCACCTTGCACTCCAGCAGGTGGTTCATACCAACTGCCTCGTGGCAGTGGGACTTTTTCTTCCCTTCTAAGCCACTCCAGATTCGCCGGCGACAACAACTTCTCTTCCCTAGGCAGCCCACATGCTCACGCAGTACCCGTGACGCACAACAATACGCAGCATACACTAATGTCTGGAATTAGTTTACCTACTGACACAAGAACAGCACCCCAACCCAATCGTGCTATACCTAAATCAATCCCTTCGCAGCCCTCCGATACAGTGTTAGCGTTACCTAAATACATGTACATATATACATCAATACATGAAGCATAATCTCTAAAAATAAACTTACCGAGACAACTTCGCCGGAAGCTTTCTTCACGGTTGCCTTTTCAGTCTCTCTGTCTTGGATCAACAAATAATGAGGGAAGGCTGCTAGCTAGGGTCGGCTGCTCTCTACAGAGTGTGTATATATATACACTAAAAACCCTATGTTGAGAATTATCACAAAACCCCTTACACTTATCATTTTGTCGCTAAATCTTTCATGCCCGAATTTTATTATCGCGAAATGGTCCAAAAATAAATATTTACGACACTTTATGCGCTATGCAAATTGTTAACGGGTTACTACATTATCTCGTTTCGCAAATCATTGCTAATAATAAGCGCATCGATATTTTAAATAACTTGTCGCTAAAATATACAGACACTAGTAAATTTGTCGCTAAGATTTTCTAAAATACTCTTAACGCTAATGGTCGCTAAATACATCAATCAACATTAATAATATCTGCTATAGTTAACTTATGACTTCCTAAAAATTTGTCGTTAAATATAGCCGTTAAAAATTCAATCACGCTAATTGACGCTAACATTGCCGATAAAATTTTGCTGATAGAAATCGACGTTAAATCTTGCGTATAAAAGTTGTCGCCTAGATAATAAACTAAGCGGCTAGACATATCACGGTTCAAGGTGTTACAATGCGTGTGTGACTTTAATAAGTATAGATTTTTAAAGTATTTTTGAGGTGTTAGTATTGAAAATTAAGACCTTATATGTAAGTATATTGAATAGGTAGAGTTTTAGAAGGTGCGTAATTAGTTTTATACTCTTATAAAATTTAGTAAAATTATATCAATAATACCTGCGAATTTTTTGAAAATAAATTATATTTAACAGTTATGATGCATGTGTGTCTCTATTAAGTAGAAGTGAAAAGAGATTGCGATATCAAAACAAAGAGTCATGTGCATATCTGTCCCTTTTAAGTAGACTTGAAAAAGGAATGTGATATGAAAACAATTAAAATGTGTAGAATCGATTTTCTACTCTTATAAAGTTTGATAAAATTATACTAATAATGCTTGCAATTTTTTTTAATAATAAGTTATAGTAAAGAGTCATAATCCATATATGACTTTAATAAGTAAAGATTTTTAAAGTATTCTTGAAGTGTTAGTATTGAAAATGAAAACCTTATATGTAAGTGTATTGAATAGGTATAGTTTTAAAATGTGCATAATTAGTTTTTACTCTTATAAAGTTTAGTAAAATTATGTCAAGAATACCGGCAAATTTTCTATTAATAAATTATAGTAAAGAGTTATGGTGCATGTCTGTCTCTAATAAGTAGAAGTGAAAAGGGAATGTGATATTAAAATAAAGAACTATAGTGCATGTGTGTCTCTAATAGGTAGAAGTGAAAAAGAAATGTGATATAAAAACAAACATGATGATGTGTCGCACTGTCACGACCCGAACCCACAGGTAAGCTCGTGTACTAGGCACAGGACCAGCCGTAAACCCATTCAGACAACTATTTCAGGTTCTGCCAGGCCTTATTTAAACTTGTACGCAATTCTAGAGTCATGTATTAGCTAACACCATAATATGACTTCTAAGGTGTCTTTACAGATCTTTCCAAAGTTTTCTCTATCGAATTCCTCCACAATGATTGATATAATTTATTTAAAGAAACCTCATGGAATTAAGCTGCGAACAATTCTAGAAAATAAACCAGCAGTTTTACTATTTCTCAAGAAACTTAAGTCAACTTCCTATCGAGCATCTCCTGCAGCTTCATTTTCATTACCCTCATAGTACTCAGGTTCATCTAGATGATCAACTGAAAATATTTATAAAAAGGGTGAGCTGGGCCCCAGTAAATACACATGTCATATCCCTAAAATGAGTTTCAAATATGCCATGGTTTATCATTTTCATAATCAGGATTTCAATGTTATCAAAATAAAATTTCTCAACATATCCGCGTATATATGTACTTGCAGCAAAAGATTCTCGAATTAGAATGAAATCAATCAAAAGCTTCATCAAGAATTGTCACAGTTAATCATAACATGGTATACTGTGGTCAGTGTATGGTCCCACTGACTAGGATCCAAAACCCTTCCTCCACCCGGGATACAAAATGTGGACGTAAGGGTGAACCACGGTGCAACAGTACTGTGCGCCAACGTATGGTACCGTTGACCAGGACCTGTAATTCACTTTCTCCCGTGAATATGGGGCACAATATCACATTCAAACTATCATCTCATTCCACATGTACTGATCATGATTCAGTTACTCATACAACAATTCCATGACATTTCATTTAAATTTTCACCAAACAATTTACCAAGAACATAGGCAATAAAAGTGTTTCAAAACTTTCATTATAACTGAGAACATGTATACAATATATAATTTTTCAAGTAGGGCATAAGGAGTAATATGACAGGGTACTTACCTCGCTAAATAACTGCTTCTGGTATTTGCTCAAAAGCCGGTCCTAACTCTTGACTATCAACACCTAAATAACAATTTACACGGGTGTTATTCGTTGCTGTTCGAGCATACCTAAGGAGTAAGTTTCTCTCAAATGAGTGAAATTACCAAACTGCCCTTCGACTTTGGTAATTCCTATTTACCCCCGACTTCAAACGTACCGCTACATACGCTGACATAACCAGAAAGACTATTTTAAACAGCTGGGTGGGATTTTCGGACCATAATGGCCCCTCGGAAAATTTTCTGCTTGGAACCCTAAGTCGCTCCTTAAGTTGAGCCCTAATGTTCATGTTTTCAAAATATATCAAACGGCACCAGAATGTCACGAAATTTTAGACACTCAAGCATCTCAGTACTTTTAGGTCATTGTAAAATTCTAGGCTAAAAATAAATTTTTTTACTATTCTAAATAATTCAAAAACCTGTTTTAAAAATAAAATTGTTTGAGACATTTTCCATGCCCAGAAAAATCCCAAAACATTCCGAGTCAAAGGTTTCACAAAAATAAAGGGAGTTTTAGTTTTGTACTTTTTTTTTCTTCTAAATATGCTCAGAAGAGGTTCTTAAAAATAGTTTAATAAATTATTGTAATAGTGCAGCGTTATGCGATAGCCGATTGAGCGCTACGCCGCTAACAGTGCTAAAAATAGCAAACAACTTTAAAAACTTTCAAGACCTTAGAAACTACATTATCTTAGCTGTATACAATTATTGTAGAAGTTTTAAAATTTAATAACTTGATTTACTATTCTAAAATACACCGAAATCTCTCGTTCTGATAAAAATTAGTTAGCACTCTTCCCAAGCTCCAAAAAATCTAAACTTTTTCCTGTGTTTATATCTTGCAAAAATAACATAAGTTACTCTTTTGAGTTTTTGTCCAATTAAGTTTCTAGATGTATCTAAAAATTTGGAAGGAAAATGCTAAAAAGAAAAGTCCCCTTTAGCAACACTTTTAAGTTCAAATTTAAACTAAAGCTTTTCCTCTCTCTGTCACTATCTTCTTCTTCATCCAAACCAGGAGTCTTCTACCTGCAATCACTTCACACACGAAACTCACACCCACATGCAATTTCACATAGTCTCACCTATGAATCTATGCACCACACCCACACATGTATATATATCAATCCCATTTCTTTCTCACATGTAAATATATCAATCTCATTTCTTTCTCATAGGATGTTCCCCTCTCCATTCTCTCAAGTTATACAGTGCACTCCTTCAAACCCACTTGCACTCTAACGCTCATTTGCACTTAACGCTCAGTTGTCTACTCACTTGTATACACAACCATACACTCACTCACAATATACCCAAACATGAAACACCCATATGCATATCACTCAATCTACTTCAACACAATATACCCATTAATTGTCTTCAGCCTCAAGCAGGTCCTTCTAAGCTACTGCCTCACGGCAGTAGCCTCATTTTCTTCCTCCTTTCATTCAAGCTTTCATTCCAGGGCACTCCCACTCCACTCATACATGCTGCCCACACACTACACACACCACTTTGTACACACACATTCATGCACCTAGCAAACACACTAACGCACGCACAAATATACACACAATAACGCACACAATGCCCACAAAGCATGCACGCGCAGGGCTGTCCTCACTCTCTCTAAGCCCCTGCACATAAGTCTATGAGCACATAGTGGCGGTTTGAATTGCGTCTCCTTCAGAGCTCCATCCTTCCTCTCCTGTTTAAGTGCTCCCCTTAGAAAAACCATGGCTGCGCCGGAGCATACTGTTGGGATAAATGTTTTGTGTACTTGTGCAGAAAATCAGTTGCGAACAATTACTAGCATGCAAATATTAACGTTCCAAAAACAGCAGTCACTAAACTAAATAGAAACATAACTATGTTTAAAAACTCACGACAGGAAATGCAGAACAGCAAATGGAAAGGCCGAGGCGTGAATTTGATTCACTGTCCTTAAGACTTTATTCATCCCTAAACGGTGCTAACGGTCTCTTGACGAAAAGCCTCCCAGGATACAACAGTAGTACGTCTGAAAATAGGAGCACTCCAAATTTGCAGACCCGGCGAACCAAACAATGGTAAAACTCTTTCTTACACCGACACAGGAAAAACGGACAGTAGAAAAATGACAGAAGAATTATTTTGGGAAAAAATTAATTACTTCTGAAAGACGGACTCGTTTTTATACACAGAGTATTCACTGGGGGGTGCAACTCTTCACAAAAAAAACTGCAAGCCGAAAAGGTCACAACTTTCTGGAAAAGAAAATAAATAAATAAAATTTATTTAAAATATTTTTGTCCCAAAAAGAATAAAGCCTGATGGGCCCAAGCCCAAGCCACGGCCACGGACTGGAATGGGACGGGACAGAACGGGCAGCGCGCGTGTGGTGGACGTAACGTAGGTCCTCCCTCCTTACAAAACATGGGTACCCCCAAGGGGCCACTACAAGAAAATCTAGATGTAACGACGTCCATAAAAAGGACGCTTTATAAAAAGTGTCCTAAAAAGTTCTTTATAAGACGCTATGTTAAAAGCGTCTATATTTCTCGTATATAATAGGACGCTTTGCAACGTCCTAAATTGATCGCCTCTATAAATTATATATAAAGTAAAGGTCCTAAGCGGCTCTTGATCATTTGCCCTTAATATATCCCCCAATTCCCTTATCTTCCTTCCTTCCTTTCATTCTACCTGGTCACCATCTCTCCTTGCACAGCCGAAATCCAATGCCCCCATAAACTACACTGCAACTACTTCATTGGATCCTCAAAGCCGAAATCCATATTTGACTTCTCTTTTTCCACGAATTACTCTCTTTCTCTACCCCGATGTCTATTTCTTTCCACTCTTGCATCTATGCCGTGAATCTGCCACAAGAACCACCACCGTTCTTTGCACGTAGAACCAGCGGTACAAGCACCCACCTGCCGCCGCCATCACCATTTTTGAGCTATGTCCTTCTCAATCTGTGGTTCAATTACAATTCTTAGGTAATCAACATATCCTTTTGTAACGAATTATTCCTACTGTTCAAATATTTGGTTGCATTAATAGATGATTTTAGGTTAATTTTGTTAATTCTAGATAAAGAAATGCCAAATAAAATGCTTCTACTATTTGAACCCTAAAGACAATCCTCCTTCTTTAGTATGTATCACCTTTAGGGTTCTTACTCCAGTGGAAATTTGGGGCTTTTTCCATATAGGGTAGAATTTGGTCAGATTTGGCCGAGGTGTTGCTAAATTCTATGACGGAGGGCCACCTGTAAGAGCTAGCTTGCTAAAAACTATAATACAACCATTGTTGATTATATTCCATATACTTGTGTTGAGCTACTCTTGCATGCGTCTTTACCAAATTAGAAATCTCCTTTTAATCACAGTTACTTTGTCTATGACATGCCCTCTTAAGAAGAGGTATATCCTGACATACATGTATGTATGTTGCTGCATTATAATCCAAATTTGTTCTTAGGGAGGTAATTAAGCAGCTGGCAGTTACTAAACCGGAAAACAAAAGACTTTACATTAAATATGTCAAATCTTGTGAGTTTGGCAAAGAAGAGAGTGGATTTCTTTTGTATGCTAGGATTACGCCTGAGAATATTTGAGTCGGTGTGTACCTTGGATTTCTTATCTTGTTGGATGTGATTTTGGTGTGTTTCTGGGTATCTCTCTGTTTGTAACTTTCTTCTTTTTTACTTCTTTCTTTCAGTTTCACCTGTGGAATTAAATCCATGATAATTTCATGTTTCCAACTGTGAGAGTTC
Organism: Escallonia herrerae; assembly: GCA_033070095.1. NCBI lineage: Eukaryota > Viridiplantae > Streptophyta > Magnoliopsida > Escalloniales > Escalloniaceae > Escallonia > Escallonia herrerae. The sequence goes on from JAVXUP010002923.1 coordinate 20,239, forward strand.
TTTATAATAAGTTTAACTTAGGTAACTTGACAAATAAATGAAGTGACATGCTCAAAAAGAAAAATTAAATGAGTTTTAGCAAATAAAGCAATGACATTCTCAACAAAGGCAATTGGTAATTCTTGTCATAAACATGTATGGACCATGAGAGTAAATAAAGCCTAAGCTTCCCTGATGGACTCTGAATATTAAGTAGGGTCAAAGCAATGTAGAGATTTATTATGTATGGTCCACCTATTGAACTTCTAATGGAATCATATGAACTAATTTTTTTCTATGCTTTTATCTATTTTGTATAAGCATCAATTCCAGCATTATTAAGCACTTGAACCTGACTCATTTTCACCTTATAGGCACACTTACAAGTCCGGACGACTTAATCTAGTATTCTAGCGCCGTAGTTGAGTTGGAAACATTGCTGAATTTCTTATTTTAGTTGTTAACATGGACTTTTTTTTGCATTTGGTTAGTCTCCCACAGCTTTTTCTATACTTTTTCCTTTTCCCAGCTTAGACGATGATGTCCATCAGTGGACTTCTCTTCTTTCTACATGTCTTTACACTTGAGATTGTGAGGCTTCGCTTGTTGGAGAGATCCAATTTCTTACTTTGGGAACTGGAACCGGCTACTGATGGTTGAAAAGGAAAAAACGAATTGTGTTAAGAAGGCACCTTGCTGGCATGTCTCAGTTATTCTAAAGCCACTTTTTAAGTTAGTTTCTTGTTGCTAGGCAATACAGTATACTGGAGTTAGCTAGTTGCCATGTGATGTGCTATCCTAAGTTGTGTAACTTGGTTCTTCTTATCCTTAGGTGATAAACTTAGTTTTACATTTTAGGTACCTTTCGCTGTTGTTGCTTTAGTTTGACTCAACTACTGAAGAACCTGTTATAATAGAAGCACATGGTATTGCTGCTAGCGTAGAAACTGCGAAAAAGGACCCAAAGCGCTATAATCAGGCTGCAGCAGAAGCCACAATAAGCTGTTAACATGTATGGAACTTTGTATGCTTTGCTTTAAGAAGTCTGTTTATGTAGTTGCTTATTGTGTTCTTTATTAGCAGTTTTATAGCCTTTAGATTATGCTTTTAGGAGAATCTATGTTGATTTAGTTTTTTTTTTCCTTAACCTTGTTTCTTTGTTTCAGCAAAATGGTCATTTCAAAATCCAAACCACGACATGCTCAAGCATATCAAATCATCATCCAGGGCATTGGCCACCATCATGGAGTGGTAAGTTTTTTATTTCGTAATCATTATTGACCTAGTTCAGTAGGAAAAACTAAAGTTGTTAAGCATATGGAATGCATCTATGAGTATTTTTATAGAGTTACGAGTTGTGAAATCTTTTTTAAACACTTTGGTAGAATTTATAAAGTTTGTATCCAAAATACCAAATCAGCCCTTCGTTACCGGTAATACTATCTACACGGAAGAATGAGGATCTTCCTAATATCAATTTCTGTTGTATGTCCGTTTGTCCGATTTTGCATTTTACTTGTAGTTTGATTGGATTGAACTGAATTGTTTGATAGACATGTAAATGCTGATGGAAGTTGAGCAGAGATTTTTTGCAGTCCCTGAAGGTACTTTGCGAGATTTGGAGTAATCTTCATTTATTGATATCATAGCATTGTTTTGTACATCTTTGGAACAATTTGTCTTGTCCAAGTAGATCTTTGAATTTGTTCACTTGTTAATATGATTGACAAGAAACTTTGTATTGTATGTGCTTATAACTTGTTTATCTTACGTATTAGGCGTTGTACAAAGAGAATGGTTTTATGAGTTGTACCTTTTACAAGTGAGGAATAACATAATTTGTAGATATTACGATTATAAGTTCTTGTACTTTGAAATGATTTATTGCTAGCTCATTTGTTGAATATTGAAAGTTGTAATAGAAAATATTATATAAATATTTTTTTTCAAATATAGATTTATCTTGGGACGCTAAGAAGCGTCCTAAAAGAACCAAAACAACGCTAAAAAGCGTCCCAATAGGGTTTGATGTGGTTCAGTTTATGGGACGCTCATTTGCATCTCGTTAGGCCTTACCCTTATTGAGGCGCTTCCGTGTGTCGTAATAACTTATTGTGATGGCCTCTAATGGGGCTACGTTATGACGCTATCCAAAGCGTCTTTACGTCAAAAGCGTCCTTACATGATACTTGTAAGGACGCTAGAAGGCGTCCTTACAGCTCATTTTTGTTGTAGTGGGCCCAACCCTTTGCTCAAGGCTAAGCCTTATAAGGAGACAACATTGACTTTAATTCTTCTATGTGGGATTCTCTCTTCCCCTCAAGTTGAACCACCAACTTCAACGTTAATTTTCTCATTCACCTTCCATTTGTTTTAAACATGTGAATATACCATGATCATCTATTCCAATAGAGGATTATGAATCAATTTGTTCCTAACCAAAATATGGTTTGGAACCAATTTGAAAATTGAGTCAAAGTTGCTTCTCCACAATGCGTTTAAATCCCAATTCTAACAATCCCCCACATGAATAGAAAATTGACTGGATTCTATACGCAAAGAAACACTGACACGAGAAAGAGTTCTTTAGAACGACAATGCATCGAGATAGGTAGCCGATGGCCTTGAACCTTCCCTAGTGAGAACTATCTGATTTACTGGTTAACCAGTGAACGTGATGTCTTGAACTGTTCAACATTTAGTGTAAACCAAGAGAATAGAACTTCACATAGTATCGCTTAAACATTGTTTTGAGGTTCTTATTGTTGTGTTCATTTGGCCCTGAAAAACTCCTGGTTTTCATGAGTACGCTTTGAGAATTCAACCTTACAATTTTCATAGAAGCGGCCCACTTCTTACTCACATACGTGACTTCTTATTAAGAGGTTGCTACTGCACCCCCACTTGGATTTCCAAAATATAAGAGTCATTGAAAGCATAGCTTAACCTAACCTTTTGTAGGTGCCACTGTCTTCTCATCATAAGAATGGATATTAGGGTTTTAACCCCCCATAGTGCTCTGTCTAAGTCGCATTTACATAATTCAGTTTTCCCTTTGAACCTAGATCATGGGATCTCCAGTCAGCTAGGTAGGGTTTCCATTATGGAAACTCTTTAGTTCATAGGCTTAAGACCCATTCCCCTCGATGACGTATTTACTTTCTCTTTAGTCAAAGCTTTCGTTAACGGATCCGCAATATTATCCTTTTACTTCACGTAGTCAATAGAGATAATTCCACTAGAAAGTAATTCTTTAATGGTATTGTGTCTGTGACGTATGTGTCTAGACTTGCCATTATACATACTACTTTGTGCTCTTCCAATTGCAGATTGACTATCACAGTGTATGCAAATTGGTGGCACAGGTTTAGGCCAATTTGGAATATCCTCCAAGAAATTACGAAGCCACTCCGCTTCTTCTCCTGCTTTATCTAAAGCAATGAATTCAGATTCCATAGTGGATCTGGAAATACATATCTGTTTAGAGGATTTCCAAGAAATAGTTGCTCCTCCTAATGTAAACACATATCCACTTGTGGACTTTGTTTCATTAGAATCTGATATCCAGTTGGCATCATTGTATCCTTCTAATAGAGCTGGATATCTTGTATAATGCAGACCAAAGTTTAAGGTATATTTTAAGTACCTTAAAACTCTTACAATAGCTATCCAGTGATTCTTCCCTAGATTGCTAGTATATCTGGTCAACTTACTGACATCACATGCTATATCGGGTCTCGTGCAATTCATGATATACATTAAGCTACCAATTATACGCGAATACTCTAATTGAGATATTCCTTCACTAGTATTCTTTGTTAGATGTAAATTTACATAGTGGTGTCTTAACTGGACTAGCATCGTAACTTTTAAATTTGTCTAGCACTTTCTCAATATAGTGAGACTGTGACAAGACTAGTCCATTTGATGTTTTGGTAATTTTCATACCAAGTATAACATCAGCAACACCCGTATCTTTCATCTCAAACTTACTGGTCAACATTTTCTTTGTAGTCTTAATGAATTCATTATTGCTCCCGATAATGAGCATGTCATCCACATAAAGGCAAACAATGACATATCCTTTTTCCGTGCCTTTAACATAGACACATTTATCACATTCATTGATTCTAAAGTCATTTTCAATCATGACCTTATCAAACTTTTCCTGCCATTGTTTCGGAGCCTGTTTTAGTCCATAAAGTGACTTAACAAGCTTGCACACCTTCCTCTTATGATCAGGAGCTACAAACCCCTCGAGTTGCTCTATATAGATTTCTTCATTTAGATCTCCATTTAGGAAGGCTGTTTTCACATCCATTTGGTGTATCTCAAGATTATTAATAGCTGCAATAGCTATCAAAATTCGAATGGATGTTATTCTTGTAACTGGTGAATATGTATCGAAATAATCAAGCCCTTCCTTTTGTCTATATCCCTTGACAACCAATCGGGCCTTATATTTTTCGATGTTCCATCAGCTTTCATCTTTTTCTTGAAAATCCCTTTACACCCTAATGGTCTATTTCCAGTAGGAAGATCCATCAGTTCCCATGTATGATTTTGCATGATGGATTCTATTTCACTGTTAATAGCCTCTTTCCAATGAGGAGCTTCGGGACTCGACATTGCTTCACTGTAAGTACGAGGCTCATTTTCTAACAAATATGTTAGAAAATCAGGACCAAAAGATGTAAACGTTCTAGCTCTCTTGTTACGTCTTGGCTCATCTTCCTCTTATGAGGGTTCTTGGTCCATACTAGTTCTTTCTAAAGAACTCCGTTCTTGTGCAACTTTATAAGGAAACACATCTTCGAAGAAGTGTGCATTCCTTGTTTCCATTATGGTGTTGACGTGTATATCGTCAACTTCAGATTTATGCACTAAGAACCAATATGCCGAGTTATGGCTTGCATATCCAATGAAAATCCCATCAACCGTTTTAGGTCCTATTTTTACCATTTTAGGTGGTGAGATAACTACCTTTGCTAGACACCCCCCACACTTTAAGATATTTGAAGGAAGGAGGACGACCTTTCCATAGCTCATAAGGTGTCTTTTGCAGCTTCTTGTGAGGTACTTTATTAAGTATATGATTTGCGGTTAAAACTGCTCCCCCCCACAAGTTATCCGGTAGTCCAGAATTTATCAACAAAGCATTCATCATTTCCTTTAAAGTACGATTTTTCCACTCAGCAATTCCATTTGACTGAGGCGCATACGGTGCCATGGTCTCATGAATGATTCCGTGATCAGCACAAAATTTTTCAAGAGGGAAAACATATTCTCCACCTCTATAACTTCTTAGTACTTTGATTTTCTTGCTAAGTTGATTTTCATCTTCAATCTTGTTTTGCATAAATGCTTCCAAGGCTTCATCCTTGCTTCTAAGCAAATATACATAACAAAATCTAGTACAATCATCAATAAAAGTAATAAAATACTTTTTTCCTCCTCTAGATTGTACCACCTTTAAGTCACATATATCACTATTAATTAGACTTAAAGGTTCCGTACTTCTTTCAATTGACTTGAAAGACGTTTTTGCCATTTTAGCTTCAACACAAATTTCACATGCATTATGTGAGTCAAAATTCATTTTAGGCAAAAATCCATTTTTCACTAGCTTTTGTATAGAACCATAATTCACATGACCTAATCTATGATGCCATAAATTAGGAAATTCCAACACGTAAGCAGAAGAAATATTTTTCTCAATATCGGAATTCGGTACAGCTTTAGGCATGATGGTCATTACATTTAACTTAAAAAGACTATCACATAAGTATCCTTTTCCTACAAACATCCCACTTTTAGTGAGTACAAACTTATCACTCTCAAACACTAGCTTGAAACCATTCTTACTCAACAATGAGCCTGACACTAGATTCTTCCGAATGTCTGGCACATAAAGCACATTGTTGAGACTCAACTCTTTACGGATGTCATTTTTAAGACCACCTTGCCCATCCCTTGCACCTTTGAAGAGGAAGAGATTCCCATAAACAGATTCTCATTGTTGGCGCTCTCATATGTAGTAAACATACTTCGTTCGGAGCACACATGTCGAGTAGCGCCTGTGTCTACCCACCACTATTTGGGATTTCCAACCAGATTGACTTCAGATACCACCGCAGATAAGTTCAAATCTATCACATCCTCGGTAATTTTGGTAACTTCCGTCACATTGGCTTGAGAATGCTTTCCTTTCTTCCCTTTGTTCTTGCTACTGTAGCAATCCTTAGCTTGATGGCCTGGCTTGTCGCACACATAGCAATTCCCAATGAACTTGACGGACCTTGCTCGACCACATTTGCCTTGGCTTCATGATAATAATTACCGGTCTTCTTCTCAGACTGGCGATTATCTTCCTCAATCCTCAATCTCACAATCAAATCCTCAAGCTTCATTTCCTTACGTTTATACTTCAAATAGTTCTTGAAATCTTTCCAAGTAGGTGGCAATTTTTCAATCAAAACAGCCACTTGAAAAGACTCTCCAAGTACCATCCCTTCCGCATGAATATCATGCAGAATTAGCTGAAACTCTTGGACTTGACTAATCACAGTCTTGGAATCCACCATATTGAAATCAAGGAATTTGCCGACTAAAAATTTCTTTGAGTCAGCATCTTTCATTTTGTATTTCCTTTCCAAGGATTCCCACAATGCTTTCGCATTGACCATTGGACTATATACGTTATACAACGCATTGTCCAATCCATTGAGGATGTAGTTCTTGCACAAGAAATTTGAATGCTTCCAAGCATCCACGGCAGCCACTGTTTGCCGGTCAGGATTATCACCAAGGTCTGGTGCATCCTCTTGCAAGAACCTTGCCAAATTAAGGGTGGTCAAGTAAAACAACATCTTTTGTTGCCACCTCTTAAAATCTTTTCCGTTGAACTTTTTCGGTCTTTCACCAAGTCCAATAGAACCATGAGTAGGTGCCACATAAGAGGTCGCATACACAGTCCCACCACTGTGTTGCATGTTGGGTTGGGATTAACCGGTCCACTTTCCGGATTGGTTTCACTAGTAGCCATTGTTATATCTATGAACAGAATATAAAAACAATTAATAAACAGTCCAGTCTAACACAAAAGTATAAAAAGGAGTCTAGTATCACTAAAATTGAATTCAGAATCTGAAAATAATTTTCGTATATGCTTGATAGAAACAAATATGAAAACACTGTTTTGGAAATACTGTTTCTACACATGCAATACAAAGTGCGGAATAAAGTCTTAAGATTGTTGGGATAAATGCTTTGTGTACTTGTGCAGAAAATCAGTTGCGAACAATTACTAGCATGCAAATATTAACTTTCCAAAAACAGCAGTCACTAAACTAAATAGAAACAGAACTATGTCTAAAAACTCACAACGGGAAATGCAGAACAGCAAATGGAAAGGCTAAGGCGTGAATTTGATTCACTGTCCTTAAGACTTTATTCGTCCCGCAACGGTACTAACGGTCTCACGAAAAAGCCTCCCAGGATACAACGGTAGTACGTCTGAAAATAGAGCACTCCAAATTTGCAGACCCGGTAAACCAAACAATGGTAGAACTCTTTCTTACACCGACACAGGAAAAACGGACAGCAGAAAAATGATTAAAGAATTATTTCGGGAAAAAATTAATTAATTCCGAAAAACTGACTCGTTTTTGGAAAGGTCACAACTTTCCAAAAAAGAAAATAAATAAAAGTTATTTAAAATATTTTTGTCCCAAAAAGAATAAAGCCTGATGGGCCCAAGCCATGGCCACGAACCTGACCGAGACGGGGCAGGGCGGGCGGCGCACGTGTGGTGGACCTAACCTCGGTCCTCCCTCCTTACAAAATATGAGTACCCCCAAGGGGCCCAACGCTTAACTCAAGGTTAAGCCTTATAAGAGATAACATTGACTTTAATTCTTTTATGTGGGATTCTCTCTTCCCTTCAAGTTGAACCACTAACGTCAACGTCAATTTTCTCATTCACCTTCCATTTGTTTTAAACATGTGAATATCTCATGATCATCTATTCCAATAGAGGATCATGAATCAATTTGTTCCTAACCAAAATATGGTTTGGAACCAATTTGAAAATTGAGTCAAAGTTGCTTCTCCATAATGGGTTTAAAACCCAATTCCAACACATACACCCACAGCAGCCACGGATACCCACATCCATATCTCTTTTCCCTTCAAACCCACACACAACACACATTATGGCAGCAACTTCACGCACAACATTCGCATACACGTTGAACCACATCAACCTCACTGTTATTCTCTATCTTTCTCTCTCTCTCTCTCTCTTAGCATAATTCTCACACTAAAATGCAGGATAGGCACACTGATTATACACCAGTTCACAACTACCCATTAATCCCTTAAACCATTGAAAGAAAACTAGAGAGAAAAACTAAAAAAGAACTTACCGGATATAAGGTTTGATCACCGGAAAGATTCGTTCTTCAAGCTCCCTATTCTCTCGGCCAGAATGAGTCTTCAACAAAGCCAAGGACGGCTGACCCATATCGTTTGTTTATATATAAAACCCTAAGTTGACAATTTATCAAAAATCTACCCTAATTTTTGTTACGCATTATAATTTTACACACAACTTTCTATTATTGCAAACATGTCCAAAAAAATTATTTACTATAGTTTAGGTACTCAAAACAATTTTAATGGTCTGGTTAGATGACCCACTATACTAAGTGTCACTAGAAGTTACTAAATAAAATATCAACGCTAACAGAAAGAAAATTCATCGCTAAAAGCTCTTAAAAATATTATTTCGCTAATTGTCACTAATACCTCAATCAATATCACTTATATATTGTCATCTTTAATTTATAACTTATGGTCTAGAAAAATTTTGTCGCTAAAGGCTAACGATAAAAATTTCGTTAACAAAAATCTACGCTAATTCTTACACAAAAAGTCGTCACTTAAAGTAAGCTAACCGGCTAGCATTAACCAGGTTCAGGGTATTACATAAAATCCTCTACTCCCTCTATCTCTTTTTTTGCCTTTGACTGAAATTTCTCTTTCTAGTAAGCGTAACGTAAATTAGATATAAAATGAAAGACATACTCTTCACATTCTTCTCCCATGTTCACTCATATTTGACTTTTCCAAAAATAAAGAGTTGACAAATATCAGATTATTATCTCTTTAAGTTATTTAATAACTCTAATAAATTTCAAATTTCCAAGTAACCCGCTTCAAAAATGTTGCTAAAGACTGTCAATAAAATATTACTCACGTTAATCATCACTAGAGGCCTAAATTAATATCACTTATAATTCTTACCGTTAAATTATATAATATAATTCTAAAATTGTCGCTGAAGATCATAAAAATTTATGGTCTGCAAATTGTCGCTAAAGATTCAACAAATAATCAGTTAAGATTTTTACCATAAGACCACCTACAGGTTTTGGGGTATTAGAAGTAAAAAGTGATGACGTATCGCAAAGTTAAAAAGGGTAAAAAGGAAAAAAGACCACTAAAAAAATCTTATGTGTCGCCATGTGTGATTTTAATAAGTAGATGTTTTTAAAGTATTTTTGAGATGGTAGTTTTGAAAATTAAGACCTTATATGTAAGTATATTAAATAAGTAGATTTTTAGAAAGTGCATAATTAGTTTTTTACTCTTATAAAATTTAGTAAAATTATGTCAATAATACCTGTGAATTTTTTATAATAAATTATATTTAAGAGTTTTGATGCATGTGTGTCTCTATTAAGTAGAAGTGAAAAGGGATTGCGATATCAAAACAAAGAGTCATGTGCATATGTGTTTCTAATAAGTAGAAGTGAAAAAAAAATGATATGAAAACAATTAAAATGTGCAGAATTGATTTTCTACTCTTATAAAGTTTAGTAAAATTATACTAATAATGCCTACAAATTTTTTAATAATAAGTTCTAATAAAGAGTCATGATGCATATGTAACTTTAATAACTAAAGATTTTTAAAGTATTTTTGAGGTGTTAGTATTGAAAATGAAGACCTTATATGTAAGTATATTGAATAGGTAGAGTTTTAAAAGGTCCATAATTAGTTTTTTACTCTTATAAAGTTTAGTAAAATTATGCAATAATACCTGTGAATTTTTTAATAATAAATTATAGTAAAGAGTTATGGTGCATGTGTGTCTCTAATAAGTAGAAGTGAAAAGAGAATGTAATATCAAAACAAAGAGTTATGGTGCATGTATGTCTTTAATAAGTAGAAGTGAAAAAGAAATGTGATATAGAAACAAACATGATGATGTGTCGCATAAGTAAAAAACGATAACGTGTCGCAAAGTTAAAAAAAGAAAAAAGAGAAAAGACTACTAAAATAAACTTATTTGTCGCCTCCATAACGTACAACGCTTCATCTATTATATATTTATATGATATGATATGATATGATATGATGATATAGATCGGTCAGGTTACCGGCCAGTGAGGCCCAACAATATCACAATCGAATGGTAGTTTGCATTCTCTCTCTATTTCTCTTCTTCTCTCAAAGATTTGTAGAAACACCTTGCCCATGTAAGGGTAAATGTGAAATTTCCTCTCCTTGCACTTGTTTCTTGATTGCTCCTTCGCTTGCTCCTTAGTTTTCTCTTTTCCTTTTCCTTTTCTTGAGATCATCATGAAGGAATTTATTCTTCTTTTTTTCCCCTTCCTCCCTTATATATGATTGAGAACGACAGTGTAGTCGTATGATATATCTCATCTTTGCTCTGCTTAGAAGAACCATCACTCAAGGTATTCTCAAAAATAATTGGTATCTGTTGTTGCTGATTCTTTTTTCTTTTTTTTGTTCTTTTATTATCTTTCATTTTGTTGAGTACAAATTTGAAATTATCCCTTGCTTAATGAAGGTTAATATCTCTTCAGCAGCCACGTATCAAGTTAATATATGTATCAAGCAAGCCTCATGCATAAATCAATGTTTTGTTTGGAGTCGAAGATCTCAAACGAAAGGTATTAGATTCTTCTTTGCCTGGGTTTTAATGATGTCAAATTATGGAAGAAAAAAAATTGAATGCTATGAGCAAGCTTATTAGATTCCAATCCACCGAGAATTACTCATTCAAAATAAACTAATGAAACACACTTTATATTAAGGAACGCTTATTTCCGTACTTTTTCAGCTAGTTGCACTCCCCTTGCATAACGTGGTACTAGATTTGCTAGTTATTCCCTCTTAAGTACGCCTCTCTGCTAACAACTAGCCGAAAACAAAATATTCAGAGAAAATAGACTATAACTGTCCAAATACTCTCATTTAAGATGGACACTATAACTGAGTTATTTAAGAAGTCAAGGAAAACGAAGAGAGGAAACCAGAGATATAAGGGTAGATATGGAAGCTCAAGCTTAGTTATTTTATTTCATATTTAACTATCTAAACAAACGGAGCTATAGTTGTTTTCTTCAAGTTCGGATGTAGTGCAATACGATTTCTCAGGCATCCGATGTAGTTTTGAGGCCTTTTTTCCAGTTACATTCAATTCTAGTATATTTGCATAAGCTACAGAGTTTAGAATCTTGCTCTTTTTGTGTGTGTAAATGTGCACGCCCGAGAGAGCGGGAGCGAAACATTGGCTCAGAGACTAAAGCTACGAATTTATATTTCATACTTGAGTAATAGAATATTACTCTCGGCGGTTGACAGGATTAATAGATTGGAAAAATTCTAGCAAAATATCATGAACCCTATTCCTGCATGGATAGACAGACTCTGGAACGTAAGGGATATCCGGTTGCTGGTTCTTTGGAGCCTAACTTTACAAATAATTCTCATCATCTTTGGTGGACGCCGGAAATATTTTAGGGGATCTGGATCCAAATTATCGTGTGGGTTGCCTACTTGATGGCAGTTGTTGCCCTTGGCAAGCTCTCTGATTTTGCGTCCCAAGGAGATTCTAGTAGTAGTAGCAACAAGGATGGTCCCAACAGTACACTGATGGCATTGTGGGCACCGTTGCTTTTGCTGCACCTTGGCGGCCCTGATACAATAACTGCGTTCTCTGTTGAAGATATCCAGTTGTGGTTGAGGCACTTAGTTGGACTAGTAGTCCAAGTGGCTCTTGTAATTTATATCTTTCTCCGATGCTGGACTCATCAATCTCATCCGCTTAATCTTATATATTCCCGCGTTTGTTGCTGGAGTGATGAAGTATGGTGAGAGGACTTGAGTTCTGCGGGCTGCAAATAGCGTGTTTCCACCACTGCGTTTCCCGGTGAAGTATGCTCGAGCTCAAGCTCGTACTCTTAATCAAGTTGAAGGCAATGACCCCAATTTGAAGTTGTAGTAACAAGCAATTATTTGTTAGAGACGAGCTTGTTTACAAGAAGGTGAAAATGAGTGGACGAGCTCGACGAAGTTAGCTGGGTAGAAGCTAACTGAAGTCCTCAAGGGAAGGAGTGTAAGAACTACAGAAATATTCAGGGTGATAGAGATCCAACTAGGTCTAATGTACGACCTGTTCTACACCAAGGCCGCATCTATTTATTGCACAGCAAGTTGTTTATTGAGATTAATAAGTTTTATCTGCGTGGTTACTGTGTTGGTAGCATTCTCTGCTATCCAAAAGGGGGCTGAGTACTCAAAAGTGGATATTGACATAACCTACCTACTTCTTGTTGGAGCTGTTCTTCTTGAACTAATGATTTCTTCGGAGTGGATGATTCTCTGGATGCAGCTGAGGTGCATCCAGTTACAAGTACTAGCGCCCCTTGCGGTCTACAATGTTAAAGGAAGAAGATGGTCAGGCGTTGTGGGACAACTTGAGTACCCGAGCTTGCGAGATTATCCCGACCAAAAGATGTTGTGTTATAGAATTTTAAGGCTCCTTGGCGTGGGATATGCCAAGTCCTGGAATTTTTGTTTTCATAGCTATGTCTGTGATTTCGATGAAATGAAAATAGTTATAATCGAATGGGTTCGAGAAAGAGTTGGAAAGATTGGTGAAATCGAACCTGTGGGGACGGGAAGGCCTGGGGAATTGACAATAAAAAAACACGGACTTGTCAGTCAGAACCTGTGGGGATTGGAACTAGAAAACGACGGATTAGAACATCGCATTAAGTCAAGTTTTTCCGAGACCATTGTTCAGTTCCAACTGCTTACAGAAGCATGCTATAGAGAAGATGACCCCAACCTTGCGGGAGACGGAGGCAACAAAAAGAATTCTCACGAGAAGCTTCTAAACTTATGTCGTGATAAATGTTATATTTTCTTACTCAGTATCCTTCTGTGTTCAAGGGCAGCGTCCCTTTGGAGAGATATAATCCGGAACCCGGAATGTATTTTTCGGTAATGTATCGTATCGTCAGAGAAGAAATTACTGGTAAGGATAACAAATGGGAAATTCTGAGTGAATTGTGGGCAGAAATGCTGTGCCATGGGGCTGCTCGTTGCCCATTGAACCACCACTATGAAAATATCAGGCGAGGTGGAGAGTTCCTCACTCATGTCTGGCTTCTCCTCACCTGGCATGGTTTGACTGATCTAGACGCCTTAGCACTTCATTTTTTGCAAAAGTGTGCCAGCCAAGCAGTGGGATATATGGATTCTAGCAGTAATGATGAAGGGGAGATCTAGACGAAGGATACAAGCAATACTGAATCTAGTGAAGCATAAGCCCCAAATGGTCGTGCACAGAGGACTTAATCCATGAGAGCAACTTTCTCCCTCTCCCCTCCCTCCCCCCCCCCCCCCCACCTTCTGTGTAGTTGATGGATTAGTAAAATGTGTATGCAAATGATCTAGCACAGAGGACTTAATCCTTGAGAGCAATTCTCTTTCCTATAATGTTAGACGATTTTTATCCTTCTTCTTCAATCATCTCATTTGTTACCAAATTTGTTTGTTTTACTTCTGCGTATGTTAAATATTTCATGACTTTCTTTCTTAATAAAAAGGTACTAAACTCTACTCTTTTTTTTTTGGTTCCTAATATATTCGGGTGCCCTTTAACACTCCCATCCATGTTAAGTTTATGCCATTGCCATGGCCGAATGGTGAAGAAATCACATGTCTTTCCGTGGATTTGGACAGTAAAATCAGAAAGCACCCCATCATTGATCAGAACTAAATTTTTATAACTAGAGATCAAAATTTTTCCATTCGAGTAGTCAGATCAAAATTTTTATAATTCTTACACACTGCTCTGTATGCAACGCATGGGGTCAAAACTAGTACGCACAAAGTTATAACTAGAGAATGTGGCAAACATGAAGAAGATAGCTAATAAGATAGGTGTCAAGATTTGATTACCCCTTATATTTTTATAATTCTTACATAGTGCTCCGTATGCAACGCATGGGGTCAGAACTAGTATGTAGGAAGTGAAAGTTATCACCGCATGGTACATTCTCTTCAACCCCTTATATTTAGACTCTATGGGAAGCGTTGGAAGAAGATTACAACCCGGCAATTCTTTTACCAATAATTTTTCAATATGCGAAAAAATTTTAGAATTGAATCCTTGTTCGTTTTTCCTTCCTTCTTTCACACAGTCTTCCATTATATCCATAAAAGCTTGTTCTTTGGTGGTGGCCAACTCGACGATCTTTTGCCTTTTGCTTTGTCTTTGGAGCTAGCAATTCCTGTGTAAAAAATCATTAGGTAATAAAATGCAACCATTGCTACCTACTTTCTGGGCATCAAATACAATAGTAGCAGCCCGTATTAAGTCAACAAGAAAGCAACTTTATACAACCTTCGTACTTTACATTTGAGCCATATGAGGCATGTTACCAAGAAAGACAAAAAACTAGCTTCACATGCCAACATGCAGTCCAAACTACAATCTCATGCTAAATGAGGTGGAGTGATTGAATGAGTGGAGTGATTGAAGTTCTTTTTTTTTAGCTTTGTGCTGGTTTCCTCTTTATACAAGACAATAGCATGTGCAGTTTGGGATAAGATTTATTTGTTGAATAACCTTAATAATCCTGGGGCATTTACGAATTAAATTATTTAGTTAGTTTTTACCTTGTAAGCAATGTTAGCTCCCCTGTATTGCTGAATCTTAAACATTTTTCTTTATTGTTGTTATTTAGCAATATGAATTAACCCATGGTTTTTTTTTTTTTATCAAATTAGAGCTATTAAAAATATAAACAGCTCCAGTATTTACAAATTACGGCGTGGTATTAACATATGAGCAGATCATTTCGTTTGGACGTTTTGTCGAACACCCGGTGGGCGTTTTAATTTACGCAAACAACAAAAAATATTATAGGAAGCGAATCAAATTAGATACAACTGGTTACAACGCTGTTACTTATCACTCAACAAATCAAACTACAAGTTGATGTAGAGATAGCCTTTGGGGCAAGTTTTTTCCTCCGGATCAATATGAGCACAATCAAGCCATGTAAGACAGCTACACCAAATAAAGCTACCATGGATCTTCTTACTTTCGTTCATAAATGTTCCTAATACTCACAAGAATAATCGGAAAAAAGGACGAAAAGATAGGCGATTTTGCGGAGAAGAGTGAAGATATTGAAGGAAAAAGACGACGAAAAAGGGCTTCCCGGTCAGGGGCGGTGGGCAGTAGAGATGGGTCTTGCTTGGCGAGTGGCGACGGAGGTTGCTGCAGTACAGTCGAAAGTTGTCTCCTCTCCTTTCTCCCTTCTGCTCCATAGCCCATCTATTTTTTTATCCCAAGTGCTTGAGATTAAAATAAAACCACACCCCACTACTTAAATCCATCCTCGTTGTCAACGTGTTCAAAAGTCTAATAAGATTATTTTTATTCTCTTTGAAATTCTCCCGCGCGCGAAACAGAGCTTGAATGTTAAATCTTTCACACACTTTGATCCCTAAATACTATATCTATATTTAGGGGATTTACATCTTTTCTTAGTAGGCAGAAAATAATTCATTCACAGATATAAAAGGATATACTTTCTGAATAATTATTATTCGCTTCCTCCAAAAACAAATGTTTGGAGCACAATTTACCTTTCGTCCCATGATAGTTGTCAAGAAAAAATCTACACTAATCGTTCCTTTTCCAAAACCAACCTTGCTAATCTTAAGTTGAGTGATTTATAATCTTTCTTTTTAACTGCAAAATTAGAATCTAAGCACTGAGTTTTACTTTCAAAGAATATTAACTACTTATTAATAAAATTTGTACTCCAAAAAGATTATTATTTTGACATGGGGATTATTAATTTTATGGATGTAATTATGATGGTATTGCAAATGCTCTATGAAGGATATTGGTTGCCTTTATTTCGCATAAGAATAAATTTTTCTATAAATTAAGATAGATGTGCCGCACCCATGAGGGTGTATTATACTCACTAGTCTACTCCAAACACTTCTATTAGAACTATAATTTGCCCCACCTCGTGCTTATGGGAATGACTCGAACCCAGGCTTGAGCGAAATGAACGAACGCTTTGACTACTAAACCAAACGGGCTTGGTAGCGGCATAATATTTATTAACTAGTGTTGGGAAACTTGCTAAGGCTATGAGGTTATATTCAATAGTTAATACTATAGCTAGTTTGGAGTTATGAGATTGTTGCAGTCATACTGGATTTCGGACTAGTATTATATACATTATAAAGCCGAAACTGAGAAAATATTATTAAGTTATCGCTTACTTCGATGCTCTCTCTTCTGGCCACGTCTATTTATTATTAACCAAATGGGCCCTAAGAGTAAGACATTTTTCTTACACGAGTTAGAATGAGCCGGTGCTCTATTTGCCTGTGTTCACGAATAGGAAGGAGAGCCTTACTGAATGTGGTGGTGGTTGTCCACTTATTTAACAAGAAATGGTGAAGTGGGGAAGATTCTTAGGTCGAGTACTATTTTGGTTATGGTACGTGTGATTGAGTTAGATTGCTCACCGACACTTCCTCTTGTTTTAGTTACTCAGTGGCCTGGCCCAACCACTTGAAGTCCTCAACAATAACTGCGCTTGAGCATAAATTTTAGCGATCCTTAAGTTCACTGTTAAGTGAAGTCATGCGCTGCTATTTGCTGTCTTTAGTTCTCAAATTTAAAGGAATATATATTTTGTTGTATTCTTCCTTTTCTGTTAATAAAGTTCTTGAATCCTTTACCATCAGCCAAAAAATATAGGAGTTCATTATTCCATACATTGAACAACCAACTAATCTTACATGAAAATTCCAATTAAAGAAGAGAGTCCACATGCAAATGGGCAAACTACTCATGTTCAAGACATCTGCAAAAGTTTTGAGCTCTGCTTCTCTGCATAGATCTGCGCTGATGGCGATGCCTGTCTGTTTTTGCCACTGCCTTGGCCTCCTCCCTCTCCGGTAATTGTTATCTGCTGAGTTCCTGTTACTAGTTCTGCTTGCCTCTTCCGTTGTCGCCCCCTACGCCGTGAAGGTTGTCAGTTGTTGGGGCGTTTGTTTTTCGGTTCCTCGGTCCATGGCTTCGGATCATCTCGAGTCGTGGTCCATGGTTGCGCCTGATAGCCTTGCTTGCTTTTGGCGTATTGTCTGGCTTAACAAGTCGGTTGTGGAGTGTCGGAATCTCCTTTGGCGTAACTCCTTAATTTGTCGAATCTTTGATTCGCGCCAATTTTCGGCGGCTTTGCTCCAACGAATCGTTGATCAGTTCTGGGCTGTAAGGATCAGTGGTTGTGGAGTCGATTGGTTCCCTATTTGCCTTCCATTGCTCGGTTCCGTCCGACCTAGAGTTGGTCTTCGTGGTAGTTCCTGGAATATCCGAGGGACTTTGTTGGTTCTCCGGCGCTGGCGTCCACTGTTAACCATCGAGCAAGTGGAGTTCCTTACCGTTGACTTGTGGTTTCAGCTCCACTTTGTTCCCCTGGAGCTCTTTTCCTTTGATATGGCTGGAATTCTTGGAGCTGCATTCGGTCAGTTGCTCAATGTAGACTGGTCGCCAATTCGCCAAATGCGACGAGATTATTTCGGATGCTCGTCTGTATCCGCCTCGATGACCGACTCATTCCAGGAATCTTCATCCGCACTCTTGGTAACTCCCATTGGATTCAAGGTCGTTTCGAAAAGGAATTCCGCGTTTGTTACCGGTGTGATTGTCTCGGCCACTGTATTGCCGCTTGCCAGTTACCACTTCGGGTTATTAGTGACCGCCTAGAAATCGTGAGCCTTCGCAATACTGCCAAGGATCGCATTGTTATGTTAGCACATCGTGAAGAGCCGTGCTTCACCTCGGCATTACGTGCGTTTGCCAATACCGGCTAGAATCATACTTCCCGCTTATGGATTATCGATGATGGCGTGGGCGGTTCGGAACTCATCCTTGGCACCAATACAGACTCCGGTGTGGACTCTGACGAAGACTTGATGATCGATGTTAATAGGGGTCTGATCAATCTTGCAACCAATTCTGTTCCCTCCTCTTCGCGGAAAGTTCAGGGTCAGTTTCCCCGGAAGCTATCACTCCAGTTCAACTGGAATCCTGGGCCGCCGGCGATACAGAGATGGCTGGACCTGCCCCTGGAGATGCTGATGACGTGGCTAGTGATGATTCGATGCATGGTCGCGGTTCTCTAGGTATGGCCACACAAGCTGATTGTGCTGTGTCATCTGGTCCTTGTGTGTCGCTCAATGGCCAGGCCTGCCAGCGTAGCTTGTCCCCGGCCTTGATTAGCTCCCTGGTATTTCTGGATAAGTTCACGGACTTAGGTGAATTCCTGATATCCAGAATTATAGGCTTATATGAGCTGCTGGGCCTCCACTTTGGGCCCGTTATGGATCAAAGCAAAAAAACTTGCCAAGCTGTGTTTTCTCGGATTGCTAGCCCAGCCCCCTCAACTTTGGCCCAAAGCCAGCAGAGGCCTCATCCGCCCATCGAATATCCAGACTTCATCTTCAATCAATATGGCTCACTGCTACCTCCTTTCACAGGGATGCATGATGCAGAAGCTGGCCCGTCACGTCCACCGCCTCCTCTGCCTTTGCCATCTGACTCCTCATCCAAGTCCCCTTCCTTTGTCATATGAGCTTCCGAATACTCGTCGGACTCGGGGCCCACTGATGACGGCGAGTCAGTTGGCATTGTTGCTCATTCACCCAGTAGTGAGGCTTTATCTCCGCCCGTTTTGCCGCTAGATTGGGCGCTGACTCATGTGGATACGCTGTGACTCTCTTCCAGTTCCTCTGCTTCTTGGGTTGATTCCTCTCCTAAACAGAAACGCAATGTTTCCTCTGCATCTAGCCGTAAGAAATCTAGAACCTGTGTTCAGGCTCCGGCCCGCGGCAAAACTCAGGGGCGCTCCACTGGAGCATGTAAACGGCCTCCGTTCTAGATTGATGTTGGTCAGGAAATAAGCAGCAAGCGGTTGTGTGATCGGGACGGTCCTTGTCAGGCCTTCGCTCTTGCCAACCTTGAATGACGTTTGGTGCCGTTAAGCCCTGCGCCTATCATCGTCCTCTCCTCTTCATCAGAATTTTCCAATGGATCAAATGTCTCCTAGAATTCTCAAGCTTCGCACAAGAGGCAGCGAGCTGGATCGGTGGATCCATGTGAGCCTAGTCCTCTGGCGAAACAGCCGACAGAATTTTGCTTCAGGTCTACTCCTCTCTCAGCCTGCTGATTTAGCTTCATTATGCCCTCTTTTGCATGATATTTATGGAAGCCATAGAATTCCAACTTTTGATTCTACCTTATGTTCTGGGTGCTCGCGGTTTGGTGCTGGTTCATGTGTGTGTTTTTGGCGTGCCTCTCGGTTGTATGCTGAGGTTTTCGGGATTGAGCCATGTTAATAAATTGGGTCAGTGGACCCATTATGCGCCCACTAATAGATAATGTGTATTTGTTAGTTTGGATAAATACAGTTATTTAGAGAATATTTATCTCTTACGTGTTTGAGATAAATACAATCTTTATCTCCTAAGAGTTGGAGATAAAGTCAGTCTCTAATTGTATCTCTATATAAAGGCTAGAGATATCCCAATAAATCAGAAGTCAATAGGGATAACCCTCTCTCTATAGCACTCTCTCTAGAGCAATCACCAAGCTCTAGGATTTGGTTTGTGGACGAAGAACTCGACTCTAGTAGCCGTTTTCGTACCTGCGAAAAAGATCAAGCGTGTTGGAGGCTCGTAACAACAAGGATCCTACGTCGGAATATTCGGAGACTTCGTACGGTATGTTTCCGAACCCACTACGTGTTACGTGGTAGCGCAATAATTGTTGTAATCGTTTCAACATTGGTATCAGAGCATGATTACTTGTTGATTCGCCTTTAACATGCTAGATTAAATTATGTGCATGTTGCGATTTTTTCCGGATACATGAACGAGACCCATTACAAAAATTTGAAATTTATTGAGCATGTTTTCTGAAAATTAATTATATGTTTTTGTTCTCCTATGGTTGAGGATGAACTCCGTAAAATTTCGTGATTTTTGGATGCATGATTTGTGAGAAATCACGATTTTATTTTTCAAGAAAACTGTGGTTTTTTGGAGTTTTGGGACTCAAATTCGGAGCATGATATTCAGTTTTTATCATGATCTTTTGGTACATAATTAATCTATGTCACATAAGCTTTCCAACGATATATCGTACGCATTATTTGGCTTAAAAACGAGAGAGATATGGCATTCGGAAGTTGGCATCGTGGCATGGCGGCGGCTGAAAAATTAGGGTTTTCTAAATAAATAAGACGAACACGCGCCGAGGACGCGCTCCACGAGCGAAGCCAGTTACCAACGTGCCGCACGGGCTCCAACGCGCCAAGACAGGAGCCCACTCGTGTTCAAACGCTCACACGCGCTGCAAGGCTGCAGACACGCGCCACGCGCTACGTGCCACGAGTGCGTGTGTTACACGTGCCAAGCGAAGAGGGGTAGAGGCTGCCCCACGCGCACGGCGGCGCGTGGAGGTGCGTGAGGCTGTTTCCGACAGGTTCTGACCTCACCACCGGCACGTGGAGTCTTGTCTGGGCTTCTGAAGTTTTTATATGGTGTTAAATTTATCTTTATATCCCCTGTGTGTACTCTGTTTAATTTTTAAACGACTTTTTCTATTGAAATTAGCTTTAAAATTTTGTTTTATACACACAGATTTTTTCTTTAATTGCAGAGGGTATATTAGGGATAAATTTACTGTTTGTCAATTTTAAGAATTTATCTCTCATTTTTTAGCTGTTTAGAAATATTTTTTTGAGGTACTTATGTGTTCCCAAAAATACGAATAATGCGTAAATATTAATTTTTGCACTTTGTGAGCAGAAATAAATATTTTGGAGAGTTATATGACATAGATGAATTATGTTTTATTTATTTGCCTTGATTAGTGTTATGGTTTAAATATTTTTTTTTGTTGATATATTTGTTGGGCTTTTGGCAAACTCACACCTCTTTAAACCCAATTTCAAGGCATTTACGCCCGTTTTCCTTGGAAGGAGAATGTGGCCTATTCATCCATTTGAATTACCCTTTAACTTGTTATTTGAGCATGCTAGTTTTAGGTTAAATGGATGGATACTAGATTGGCATTCTAAAGAAACTTATGTTTATGTGTTTACTCTTGCTTTAAGAAAATTCTTTTGAGAATAATGTGCTGTGCGGCATCTCCATTTGTTTTATTGGAGTAGTTTGTAGTAGGATTCTCAAAGATGTTGTATTCTACTATTTCCCTGTATATTTCCAGAAAGCCTTGTACGGGGATGTAATTTTGCACGCACATTATTCAAGTCAGAATTTTCTTAGCATAAGTTATTAGAATGCCAATTGGGCTCAATGGAGTCCTTGCACACTTTATTGCATGGTGCAATTTTTATATTGTTCTAAATTATCATGTGGATGATTTATTATATTGTGGCTTATATAATGATGAAATTTATTGCGAAAAATTACTTGAAAAATATTTTTCCCAACTCACATACATGGGAGATGATTACGAGCTTAGCAAATTTTCGATTTCATGATGTGAGGAAGGATTATGTTTTTCATTTGAATTTTTTGAAATAAATAGAAGGATGTATAATTAATGTCTTTTCCTTGCGCAATCTAATGTAGTGAATATAATGGCCACCAAGAATGTCATAGCTGATCTCGTTAAGGGTGAGAAACTTAACGGAGATAATTATGACGTTTGGCACAAAAAGATGAAATTCATGCTGAACGAACAAGAGCTCGAGGAGCACTTGACCAAGGAGATGGTCGCGCCAACTGAGGCGCAACCCCTAAGAGACCACACTGCCTACCAGAAATGGAATCAGAAAGATCGTAGTGCGCGCTACACCTTGTTGAGCAGCTTGCAAAATGATCTAATCGGGCAGTATGATGAACTTCCAACTTGCAAAGCTTTATGGGATCAGCTCAAGTTCTTTTTTGGTGGAACCTCAACTACGCGGCTTCGTAGCCTTGTGATTAAGTTTGAGGAGTACACAAAAGACCCTAAACATACCATGAGTGAACATCTAAGGATGATGTCCAATATGATTGGTAAGCTAAGGGATGCTGGCCATGCGCTCACAGATGAGCAGCAAGTCAGAGCTGTCATAAGGTCCCTTCCTGCCTCATGGGCCAATATGAAACAGATATTGACTCACAGTGAAAACATCAAGAACTTTTCTGATGTTTCACAGCATGTCATCCTTGAGGACGAGACTCGAGATGCTGACAAGACCCTTGCTTATGTCGCCCAAGGGGGATCGCGCAATGCAAATGGCAAGCGCGGAAGACAAAGTAAGAAAGGTAAGAAAGACGAGGCTAGCACTTCTGCGCCAAAGGAAGGAAAAATGAAGAAACGCAAGAGAGGAAAACGTGGTGGGAAAAAGGATCTGTCTAAAGTTAAATGCTTCAACTGTCAACAGAAAGGACACTTCGCTCGTGATTGCACTGAGCCGAAGAAGGTACTTTCAGAATCTCTCTCTCAGTTATATGTTTCCTCACATGTGATGGTTGCTCATTCCCAACCTGTGTGGTTTGTGGATACAGGTGCAACAAAACATGTAGCACGTGATCGAGAGGGGTTCGTAGATTATCACCGGATTCTAGCGGGTAACAAACATATCTTCATGGGAAACAATAGCTCCGAAGAGGTGCTAGGGGTTGGTTCTTACCAGCTCAAGTTGCGCACTGGGCGCACATTGATTCTTGAGGATGTGCGATATGCACCCACTGTTCGGCTTAATCTACTTTCAGTTACTGCTTTATTAGACAGTGGTTTTTTCTTTATTTTTAAGGGTAATAAGTTGGACATCTTTTTGGATGATGTTTTGTTCGGACATGGTTTTCACATGGATAGTCTTTTTCAATTGGATTTAAATGATTCTCAGTCCTCTTATTTTTATGTTGTGAATGATTCTACCACCTGGCATGCAAGACTGGGCCACATAGGCCAAGATAGAATGACTCGTTTGGCTAGAGAAGGCCTTTTGGGCCCCTCGCAAGAGTCAATCTACAAACATGTGAGGCTTGTTTGGCCGGTAAAGCAGGAAGCCTTTTGGAAAGGCTGTGAGAGCAACTCAACCACTTGAGCTAGTTCACTCTGACATATGCGGACCTATGAGTGTAAAGGCACGCCATGGTGCCTCTTATTTCCTTACACTGATAGACGATTATACGCGATATGGTTATGTGTATCTGATATCTCACCGCTATGAAGCTTTGGACTGTTTCAAACGCTTTGTAGCTGAGGTTGAGAATCAGAAGAGAAGAATTTAAAAACTCTTCGCACTGACCGAGGACGCGAATATTTGTCAGATCACTTCAAGAAGTTTTGTGAGGAAAAAGGGATACGCAGGCAACTTACTATTCCTAATACTCCACAACAAAATGGCGTTGCGGAAAGAAGGAATAAAACATTGTTAGACATGGTTAGGTCTATGATGGCGCAAGCAAACCTTCCAATATCTTTTTGGGGGATGCCCTTTTGACTGCAGCCTATATACTTAATCGTGTGCCTTCACAGTCAGTCAAATCCACCCCTTATGAGCTTTGGAATGACCAAAAGCCAAATTTGGATAACTTGCGCCCATGGGGCTTAGCAGGTTATGTTCACAGTACTTCTCATAAGTATGGGAAACTAGGGCCTAGAGCTAAAAAAGAGTATCTTCTTGAGGTATTCTGAAAACTCTAAAGGCTATGTGATGTATGGTGAACATCCAAATGGTGGAAAGACTGAAATAGAGTCTCGTGATGTCGATTTCATAGAGAATGATTTTCCTAGCATTGGAGACGCAAGTAAGAATCTTGACCTCTATGAGTTAGAGGAAGTTGAAGCCACTTTACCATCTCCAAGCGAAGGTGGGGGATTAGTTCCTCATCCTGTTGTCGCTGAAGATAGTATAAGTGATCTTCAACCTAGTGGGAGCATCACTATCAGGACCATCAGGTCAACAAGATTCTCAACTGCGTAAAGGTGCACGAGGAAGAGTTCCACGTCATCGTTTTGAGATTGATAGTGAAATTCTTATGTGCACTCCAACTGATGAAGATGAGCCCACTTCTATGGAAGAAGCCTTATCTTCACCTGCTAGTAATGAGTGGATGGCTGCAATGATAGATGAGTTGAGCTCAATGGAGAAGAATCAGGTCTGGGAGTTGGTTGACCTTCCGCCAGGGCGCAAGACTGTTGGAAACAAGTGGGTTTAAAAGTCAAGCGCAAGGCAGATGGGTCAATTGACAAGTATAAGGCACGTCTTGTGGCGAAAGGCTATACCCAACTGCGGGGTGTGGACTATGAAGACACTTTCTCCCCAGTGGTGAGATTTGCTTCAATTCGCCTGATCCTAGCTATTGTCGCCCAGTAGGATTTAGAACTTTTTCATATGGATGTTAAGACTGTGTTTCTCAATGGAGAACTAGACGAAGAGATTTATATGGCTCAACCTGAGGGTTTTGAAGTCAAGGGACATGAGCGCAAAGTTTGCCGGCTCAAACGTTCTATATATGGTCTCAAACAATCGTCTAGGCAGTGGTACTTTAGGTTTCATCATGCCATTACCTCTATAGGTTTTGAAATGATTGAACAAGACCATTGCGTTTACGTAAAACGATCCAAGAAAAATATTCTGATCCTTTCTTTGTATGTGGATGACATTCTTTTAGCTGGGAATGACATGAGTTCCATTGTCGCCACTAAGCAGTGGTTGTCCTCAACTTTTGAGATGAAGGACATGGGAGAAGCTAATTATGTGCTCGGGGTTAAAATCATACGTGATCGTCCAAAGAGACTTCTCGGTTTGTCTCAAGAGACATATATCAAGAAGGTCATTGAACGATTCCGTATGCATAACTCAAAACCCATAGACACTCCAATGGACAAGGCGTGTACTTTAACAACAGACCAATGCCCAAAGAATGATGAGGAAAAGAATCGGATGTCCAAAGTGCCTTACGCGGCTGCAGTTGGGAGTCTGATGTACGCTATGTTGTGTACGCGTCCAGACATCTGCTTTGCCGTTGGAATGGTGAGTCGTTATCAGAGTAATCCTGGACCCGCTCATTGGAATGCGTGAAGAGGATTCTTCGATACTTACGTGGAACCGCTGATCTCGTCCTGTGCTATCATGGTGGAGACTTGAGATTGAGAGGATACAGCGATGCTGATTGGGGCGCTGATAGAGATGAGCACATATCCACTTCAGGTGGAGCTATCTCTTGGTACAGCAAGAAAAAGTCTTGCATCGCCCTATCCACGATAGAGTCGGAGTATGTTGCTTGTTCAGCAGCAGTCCAGGAAACTGTTTGGTTGAGGTCATTCTTACAGGCTCTAGGGGTTACAGCTCATGCAGACGAGTCTGTCACTGTTCACTGTGACAATACAGCTGCCCTAGATTTTGTAAAGGACCCCAAATATCATGGGAAGGCCAAACACATAGGCCTTCGTTATCACTTCATTAGAACTTTAGTTGCGCAAGGAGAGGTGACCATGAAGCATATACCTACTGGCAGAATGGTGGCTGATCCTTTGACCAAGCCTATTGCTAGAGATGTTTTCCTTTCTCACATTAGGAGTATGGGACTACGTAGGTTTTGATATGTTTATGGCATCTTATGTACTTGACATTATTTATTACATTAAATTTTCGTTCCTTGATTTGAGTTTATTATGGAATGAATGGATAATCTTTGTGATTACATATACATCCTTATTGAGAGTGTCACCAGGCTCGAATTGACCCACTCACACGGGTAATTCACCTTGGCGCTAAGATAGCGAGCAAGATGAGACATAATTGTCTTAAGCGCCAAGTGGGCGAATAAGATGATACAGCTTATAAAGCAAACATGTCGCCTTAGTTGGAGCTAAGATGAGACCTAAAAAATGTAGGTCGATCATAGAGTATCTCCACAACTCTATGTAGCCTGTTTACAGCCGAATGTGAGATTTCAGGCAGGCACTATGAGAGTGACTGGGCTGAAAAACTCAGGTTAGGCGCTTGTACAGCGACTAGACTTAGATTCGTATGGCGTATTTTATTATACATTTATGTGACACGCCCTTGCGGGTTACGCCATAGCATGCAAATCATACTGCATGTGCTAAATGCAGACCGACAGTGGGAGTGACGAATGAATCCCTGCTTCGTCACTGTGTGAGCCACTTGGATCGAAATTTTTGATCCTATATGGTACCCTTTTCACCTTAGACTATGTCATGAAGAGGATACTCAATGTCGCTACTTTAGCATGTACCCTTGGATCATGGATGATGCGGTCTCGCGGGGCATGTCTAGGAAAGCGGTTGGGTCTAATTGGAATGACATGAGGGCTTTGGGAAGAAAGTTCAATATTACATCATGTTGTGTGATTCATAGCCCGGGCGACTTTGTCGATTTTCGTTTCGATATGAGTCATGAATACATAACATATGAGAGGTTTAACACTGCTCACTATGAGGGATTTGAGAGTGTTTAATCTGGTGTAGTTGAACTATCTGGGGTACATACGAGATTTTTTGGAGTGATGTATTGTGTTAGTTTGGTGATAACTTAATACAATACTCCTCAACTGGACATCCTTTCTCGTAGGTCGCACGTTCCATTTCCTGTATGAGGAGATGAGTGGACGAGAGATAAAGAGGGACTGTACGATTTATTTGCCCTGTGTGTGGGCGAGTGGGAGCTGTTAATAAATTGGGTCAGTGGACCCATTATCCGCCCACTAACAGATAATGTGTATTTGTTAGTTTGGATAAATACAGTTATTTAGAGAATATTTATCTCTTAAGTGTTTGAGATAAATACAATCTTTATCTCCTAAGAGTTGGAGGTAAAGTCAGTCTCTAATTGTATCTCTATATAAAGGCTAGAGATATCCCAATAAATCAGAAGTCAATAGGAATAACCCTCTCTCTATAGCACTCTCTCTAGAGCAATCACCAAGCTCTAGGATTTGGTTCGTGGACGAAGAACTCGACTCTAGTAGCCGTTTTCGTACCTGCGAAAAAGATCAAGCGTGTTGGAGGCTCGTAACAACAAGGATCCTACGTCGGAATATTCGAAAATTGCGTACGGTATGTTTCCGAACCCACTACGTGTTACGTGGTAACACAATAATTGTTGTAATCATTTCAACAAGCCGTATCAATCCCGCGGGTCTCCATGAAGCTGCTCTGCTGGAACTGTGGTGGCTTGGGTCAACCGACCACAGTACGAGCAATTTCAGGGTTGATCCGTCAGCACAATCCGGATGCACTCTTTGTCATTGAAACTAAGATGTTAGTTTGTAAAGTCAGTAGATTGTTTCGTCGCTTTGGCTTCTCTGAGTCTGTTGGGGTTGACATAGTTGGCCACAGTGGCGGCCTTTGGTTGGGCTGGCTCGCTTCCGTCCTCTTTTCTCTACAAAGTGTGCATACGAATTTTATTCTAGTTTCCTGGACAGGTCTGCAATACCAGTTGGTCTTTTAAGGGTTTCTATAGGGGCACTCGTGTGTTCAACATCGTCCTGATGTTTGGACCTATATCGCCTCTGTTTTGGTCCCCCTTCGGAGTCCGTTCTGTATCTGCAGTGATTTTAACCAGGTTCTTTGGCCTGGCAAAAAAACGGGTCCGAACTCCTTTGCCATTCCTACTGTCAGTTCCTCCGGGATTTTTTGGCGAGTTTTGGCCTTTTTGACATGCATTGGGACAGCCCGCTCTTTACTTGGGTTCGTGGCTCTCTGGAGCATGGTTTCTTATATGAAAAGCTGGATCGGGTCATGGGCTCCCCTTCTTGGATAGTTCTATTCCCTACTGCCATTGCTCACAATTTGACCATCCAAAGATCAGATCATGTGCCTATTCTGTGTGATACTAACCCTCTTACTTGTAAGTTCTGGTTACCCCATCGTTTTGTGGCTCTGTGGTTTTCTTCCCCGTTGTTATTTTCGATCATTAGGGAGGTTTAGGAGTAGCCTTCAGCCGGCTCCCCCCTTTTCCAGCTTATGGGCAAATTTAGGCGACTGTTACCCACACTCCGGCAGTGGAGCCACACTTGCTTCAGTAATCTTTCTGATCAAATTGCTGATGTTCGGTATCGCTTGCAATTCTCTCAGCAGCCCCAAAATCTGAAGGGAGGAAGTTCCTTAGACCACTTCCTCCATGACAAGTTAGATTTTTAACTGAAATGCGAAGAGCTTTTTTGGGCCTAGCGGTCCAAGATTACTTGGCTAGATCTAGGCGACCGCAACACCAAGCTCTTCCACACCTCTACTATCATTCATCGCTAAACAAATCAGATCATCTCACTTAAGGATGACCGAGGTAGTTTTACATCAGATGAGGAAATGATCCAACATCTCATAGTCTCTTATTTCTCTCATCTGTTTGCTCCTTTAGCACCAGCTAGCCAGCCTCGGCCCCGCATCCTTGTCTTCCTGTCTTGGTTTCGTCTTCTCACCCCTTTCCCTTTCGGCCTCTCATTCCTCTCGCCTTTCACAACCATTTACCCCTGCTAAAATCCAGAAAGTTGTCTTTCAGCTCGGTGACTTGAAAGCCCCAGGTCCGGATGGCATTCCAGCATTGGTCTACCAGCGGTGTTGGCCCCTTATCGGCTCACTAGTCGCTTGTGTGGTCCTGTCTTTTTTTCATTCAGGGCATATGCTTACCGAAGCGAACCGTACTTTCATTTCTCTCATTCCGAAATTGAGGTCGCCAGAATCAGCTAGGGACTTCTGTCCAATCAGCATGTACAACGTCATTTATAAAATTATCTCTAAAGTGCTAGTCACTTGGATGGCGCCTGTCATGCCTGAATTACTAGCTCCGTACCAAACTACTTTTGTCTCCGAACACTGCCCGGCCAATAATGTCTTGCTCGCTCAAGAGCTTACTGAATGTGTACGTCAACATAAAAAAAGCAACGTGATTCTGCTTGTACCTAAGCTTGACTTGAGCAAAGCATTTGACAGGGTTAACTGGGTCTTCCTCCAAGAGGTTCATTTCTCCTCAAGTTCGGGTTCTCCCCATCTTGGGCTCATCTGATAATTCAATGTGTGAGCTCCGTCTCCTACTCGACTTTCAAGCCAACCCAGGGAATTGGCCAAGGCGACCCCTTGTCGCCTTTTCTCTTTATCCTATGCGCTGAAGTCTTGTCCATGGCCTTAGTCAAAGCGGCTGCCCAAGGCCATATTCATGGCATTAAGGCGGGGCGACATTCCCCTGTGCTGACGCATCCTTTGTACGATGATGACATTTACTTGTTCTTGGTTTACACAAGGAGATGATTCAGAATATCGCTACGGTTAAGCAGGTCTTAAGCAACTATTGTTTGATGTCTGGCTAGCAAATCATTTGAGACAAGTCTAGCCTTGTAATTAGCCCTAATTCTTCCCCGTTGATTCGGGGCCAGATTCAACATGATCTCCACTTCCTTGTTAATCAGGATTTTGGGAGGTATCTCGGGATTCAATTAGACGTCGGTGTCAAAAAAACCAAGATCTTACGCAACCTGGGCCATAATTTCTAGGACTGGTGCTCGCATTGGTTAGGTTTGCTGCTTAACAAAGCAGGGAGTGCTACACTTATCCATTTCGTCCTCTCCTCCCTTCTTGTGCATTATATGTCAATATTCCTTGTCTGTGTGTGTAAGCAGTTGGATCAAATCTTTTCTCGGTTTTAAGAAGTCTGGCTACGCTTCGTGTAAATCGATTCACTGGATCACCTGGCCTACTATCTGTTTGCCAAAAGAGCTAGGCGGTTTGGGCTTCAGTAACTTTCAAGCTTTCGACCAAACCCTCCTTGTTAAACAAGCATGGAAGGTTCTAGAAAACCCCAATAGCCTTCTAACCCAAGAACCGAAAGGTAAGTACTTCGTTCGGTCAACCTTCCTCCACGCTTGGCAACTCATCATAGTTTTTGGATATGGCGAAGTCTCCTGGTTAGGCAACATGCTCTCAAGCATGGGTTACAGTGGTCGATTGGAAATGGCTGCTTGATTTCCATCTGGATGGACTGGTGATTGCCTTAGCAGACGCCCACTCAACTTTAATTTTTTTCGTAAAGAACACAATGAGCACTAGAGTATTTCTAATTTATTCCTCCCAGATGTTACTCGCTAGAACCTCACCAGGCTGATGGTGACGTTCCCTTCGGAGTTGGTCTCACTCATTCTTCATCTTCAGATCTCACCATCCAGTACTGATGATGCTTACTTCTGGCCTTATGCCGGTGCAGGCCGTTTTTCAACGGCCCTCGCATACAAATATTTTGTGCAACTCTCTACTTCCTCCCTATCAACCAGCAACGTCCCTCCTCGGGTCTGGCGCAGGCTTTGGAAGTTGCCTATTCCATAAAAGCTATGCATGTTTATTTAGCAATTTCTCCATCAACGCCTCCCAGTGTCTGCATCTCTATTGCCCAAACACTGTCCAGTGTCCGGCCTATGCCCGCTTTGTCTATCTTGCTTGGAGACTCAAAACCATATTTTCCTTGAATGTAGTTCCGCTCACACAACATTTGGATTTGGCACCTTGATCCTGGTCATTTCGGCCTAGATGGTTCCCTGCTGGCAAGTATCGTTGTTCTACTCTTGCTAATCCGGTGTGCCCAGAATGCATTTGTCTTCCGGCAAGAAACTTTTAATGCAGCAGGCATTATCGGGCACAGTAGAAAACTTATGTCCAGTATCAGAGCCACACCCCAATCCCAAGCCTGCTTATTGAAGGTTGCCACTAAACGACCTTTGCGCCATCAGCCACCTCCAGCGCAGTTTGAACATATTTATTACCCTTTGATTCCTTTGCAGTTTCCAACCTGCCGCTGTAGTTCTTACCCGCCTCGCCCAATGTTCTGCGCCATCTTTGTTGCGCCTTTTGGCGACCCCGATATTCGCTCAGATAATGTGGCCTCCGCTGAATTACGATTCGAGACTGGCATAGTTCTTCTTAGCCCTGACTAGACTCCTATCAGGGCCTACTATGACATTATTCTCTTAGTGAATGCTATTGCTGCATCCCTTGATACTATCGTGCTTGCTAGTACTGCATACTCACATTATCTTAGCCATCACACGATTTTTCTACTTCCTCACTTTGTCTTACTTATACAGATGCATAGGCTGGAGTCTCGGCCAACCTTGGAGCGCCTTTTGTGTTTTATATGTTAGTAACATAGCGCGGTACACTCCATGCATATCGCCCGTGGCACGGATCAGGTTTTGTGGCTTTTCTCGGCTCTGGCATTTTTTGCGGTTGCCTCAGGTCAAGGACCGAAGCAGGAGTGGTTTTCTCGGCCTCCCTGACACGCCTGTATCGTTGCTGTGCTATTGTGGTGTTTTGGTAGTCAATGTGACTTGCTGTACCTCTTTTAATTTTCTTTTTCATCTTTCTTGTTAGACTGTCTCTTTTGTATTTGCTGTAACTATTTTACATGTTTTGGTATATATTTCTCTATTCTCTTAAAAAAAAAAAGACAACTGCAAAAAAATAACACCCATGCAAGCTTACTCTTGCTGTAGTCACTTTCCTTTCAACTGCTGTTGTCAATCACTCTTTCCACAATCTAGCACCATCGAAACAAGCTTACTATCCTCCAGACCTCATTTCACATGCGTAAATATTAGGGAGGCTTGTTCTGTGGCAAGAGATTACATGTTCTTTACAAACCGTCAAGCACTGCTACTCCCCGCGTCTCGCTGAGAAAAATTAAATGGGTCCCCCTTTCAGAAGGATAAAGATTAAAATGGAAGGCAGCGTGAATAGAAGCACTGATCAGGCAAGCGGGGCTGCTATTTTACATGACAAAAATAGCAGGTGGCTCATAAGATGCTTCAGGAACCTTCATACCCTGGATAGCCACACAGTTGAATGGTGGCTAGCCATACGCGATGGGCCACACCCAGCTTGGAATTCAAATCGCACGAAAATTTTGCTTTAGATCGATGCTATGATTGTGGTGCATTATTTATTAAATGATATACCCCTAGTCTCTTTATTTGACACTATTACTGATTGCTAAGCTTACTTGGCAGGTAAATATTTTCCATATGTACAGGGATGCAAACTTTTGCACGAATCAAATGACAAAGAAAGCAGGTGAACAACAGAGTGCTTACCAGTTCTGACAACACGAGTCAATCTTTTTTGTTACACCTTCAAAATGATACTTGTGAGAGGGTTATCTCACCATGTGTGACTCAAACTTTTGTGATATAAATCAAATATCTCCTGTTTTCAAAAAGGAAAAAAAAAAGTCACAGGCCCGCTCAGCAGTGATGTGATAACCACATGAAGACATGGTCGATCAGTTTGCTAACACATACACAGGCCACCCCAATCCATGAATAACACTTTTCCCTTTACTTCTGCCGTTAAATTGAACACACGGCCATACATTTGCTGACAACATATACTAATATCTAAAGCCTTCAAAGCCATTTAATGTGCCCAGCGTTTATTCAAATCTTCCCACTTCCAACGACAAAATCTTCTTACCTTTGATATGGTCGACAGGGATATGAAGATTGTTCCTCTGCTGCAGGCTGCACGGGTTCGGATTTTCAATAATCGTCAAAGTAATTTTAACTAATTAATTATATTCTTGTTTGCACCACAAAATATTTATTTTCACTAATAAGTTCACTTAGATTAAATGCCACTAAATGACATTTCTTTTTTATTATTTCTGAAAAGATAATAGAAGATTTAAGAAGTGAAAGAAACCAACTTCTGAAAATGTGTCATATCGATAAGGGATAAGTGTAGTTGGTTACTTATTAGTGAGTGATTATTTTTTAAGTGGGTAGTTTATCTCTAAGTGGATAGTTTGTCTTGTAATGGTAGTTATTTTCTACAAACCATGATTGAGAAGATGTTGGAGGGAGCAATCGATCGTGGAGTTTGAGAAGTTACTTCCAATAAAGATAAGGAGTGACAGTTACCAGAAGATGACAGTTATAATAGTGCGAGTATAAAGGCAGACGAAGGCAACAGAGAAAGAGGTCGTTAAACTCTCAACAAAACTAGACTAGGAAGAATAACTTGTTTAGACTTCTTTAGGCAGTTTATTAGATGATTTGTGTAGTATCGATAGGAAATCCAGTGCGCTGTAGAAATTGTGTTCGTTACACTACGTTAGAGGCTTTTGCTGCCATCAATAGGAAGTCAGTTTCCAGACTTGGAAACATTGCTGTGTAAACATTCGCAATCAATCGAATGTCTCTTCGTCATTTATGGACGCGCAGTCTTCTATATCTGATTTCCATCTCTTCGTCGAAGTTTCTCGCTTTCAGGGAAGTCCCCAGGCCCGAGGGGCAAAAAAGATCTCGCTCTTTTAATCGATCGTGCCGCTGGCGCACCGATCGATAGTGAGTTTGCCCAGCAGCGCAAACATTGGCACGCCCAGTGGGACCTTGTACCTGAAAGTAGGAAATGTCAACAATATGTTTCCAAGCAATTCCTTGGAATTTTAGGCCCGATTTGATGAATTAAGGGCCGATTTCTGGGTAAATTTGATGAAATGCCGTACTTTAGCATCATTAGTGCCTAGAAATTTTAAACCATTGTCTCTTTCATTTTATATGAAGTCGACAGTGGATGATTTAATAGAATTTTTGTATGATCTAATGGATTGCATTGATGCAAACCATGGTTAGTCTATTCTACCATTAATTTTGGTAGATACCTCCAATGAATTACATTGGCTTGAAAATTATATTAAAACCTTGATGGTAATAGATCATCCATCCTTTTTAGAGGATGTAGAGGATGAATTAAAAGAATGATGGGCATTGATTCATAGAGTTGGATGGATGAGGAAAGAAGTTGAATTGCTTCTTTTCCCGTTTGTTGGGGGTGAAAATTTAGAAGCCGATAGTTATTCTTTGGATAATGAAAAGAAAATAATGCCAAACATGGCTGAAACAAAATAGTATTTTAAAGATGAAAGCAACCAATTCATGATTACTAAAAATTGCACTACTAAGTATCAAGAAGAGTTGTTGCAAAATAGCCAACTTCAAGTGTTATGTCCAGACAATTCAAGAGAGTTATTCGATGAATTGCGTGAAAAATGCTTATTGTTGGGAAATCATTTGGATGCAATAATACAATTGACTGATACTTACACCAAAAGTGGTGTGAGTAATTTTTGTAAGATCAACATCACGCCAAAAATGGCTAAAACAGTTGAACAACCATGTCCATTCTCATATGAGATTGATATGTCAAAATGAGATCTAATTGATATGGCTGGGGGGCAAACTTGCAAGACTATTTTGGCCGAAAGCAAAAAGAAGTCATTTTCATGCGACATGTATAGCGAGCCAACTATGGCTATTGATTCAAAATTTCCCACTGTTAGTGAGTTTGAAGCTTTTGACATCATGAAAAATGATGAAGAACATATTTTTTGGGAGCCAATCAGTGTTATATTTTTTGGAGAAAGATACCCTATTTGGGTTTGTGGAGCACACCAAGGTAGAGTATTAATTCAATGATTATTAAGAACTGCAAATATAGTCAAATATTATTTGTTTTATTTTTATCCTTACACTTTGAATTAAAGAAATGCTCAATCGATTGGCTTATCAGTAGCCAGTTTATATGCTGATTGGGTTAACGGTTTGACAAAAAATGGTCTTCATTTAGGAGTAGCTTGACCAAAAATGGTCATAGTTCGTTTAGTGGCTTGGCCAACTATGGTCATTGACATAGGCATATGAGAGCAAAAGCCCATCGATGGCCAATAGATATCGAAAATGCTGTCACTTTGAAGAATGTAAGCCTATCGATCGTGAAAGGCTATATATCAATCATAAAAGTCTATCAATAGTGAGAAAATACTACCCCTTTAAAAGACATGACTCTTCGCAATTTCCAAATATTCAATTGCTTGAGCCAGGGGGCAATGTTTGCACCACAAAATATTTATTTTCACTAATAAGTTCACTTTGATTAAATGCCACTAAATGTCATTTACTTTTTATTATTTCTGAAGAGATAATGAAAGATTTAAGAAGTGAAAGAAATCAACTTCTGAAAATGTGTCCTATCGATAAGGGATAAGTGTGGTTGGTTACTTATTAGTGAGTGGTTCTTTTCTAAGTGGGTAGTTTATCTCTAAGTGGATAGTTTATCTTGTAATGGTAGTTATTTTCTACAAACCATGATTGAGAAGATGTTGGAGGGAGCAATCGATCGTGGGGTTTGAGAAGTTACTTTCAATAAAGATAAGGAGTGACAATTACCAGTAGAAGACAGTTACAATAGTGCGAGTATAAAGGTAGATGAAGGCAACAGAGAAAGAGGTCATCAAACTCTCAACAAAACTAGACTAGGAAGAATAGCTTGTTTAGACTTCGGCAGTTTATTAGATGATCTGTGTAGTATCGATAGGAAATCCAGTGCGCTGTAGAAATTGTGTTCGTTACACTACGTTAGAGGCTTTTACTGCCATCAATAGGAGGTTCAGTTTCCAGACTTGGAAACATTGCTGTGTAAACATTCACAATCAATCGAAGCTCTTTTCGTCATTTATGGACGCGCAGTCTTTTATATCTGATTTTCATCTCTTCGTCGAAGTTTCTCGCTTTCAGGGGAGTCCCCAGGCCCGAGGGGCAAAAAAGATCCCGCACTTTTAATTGATCGTGCCATTGATGCATTGATCGATAGTGAGTTTGCCCAGCAGCGCAAACAATTCTTTACATTCTTAATTCGAACAACAAGAAGAATAAAAGAGAATTGCGTAGAGTAACAGATTTTACATCTTCGTATGATTCAAAACTTGATATTTATAGTACTGTTTTCATAATCATTTCAGTAATGAAGTCGAAAACCGCACAATAAAAAAAAAACAAAAACCAAAATAACTCCCTCGATGATCTGAATCCCCAAGTGCAGTGCCTGCACTATACGTACAAGATTGTTTTTTTTTTCTACAGCCTTTAACCCTAACCTATCGAGCCATTATGAGGTTGGAAGTAAAGGTCATGTCTGATCTCTAACTGAATTTTCCAATATAAAGTTACAACGTAGCAAAAATTGTTACAGAAAGCTAAACTTTCAAAATGGTTGTAAGTACAACGAGATTACTAATAGTATAACCCTGTATGCCATTGAATTTTAGATTGGAGATGAACGCAAAAACAGTCAAAGAAAATACAAGTAATGAAACGGTCACTTAACTATGTAAAAAGTGTGACGCGTAACTCCTTCATATAATCTACGCGAAAGAAAAAAAAATCTTGTATCTATCTATGACATTAACAAAAGAGCTGAAGATTATTAGAAAGCACCTTTCTTGTTTTCAACCCAAGAGGCAAAAGAAGTTAACAACAATGATATGCCAAAAGTTTCGGCTAACAATCATATGCTAGGAAGAATTGCCTTGGGCTAAAAGCTTTAGCTAGAGGCCCTTTCATTTCCCATGTTTTTTATGCTGATGATCTCCTTATTTTTTGCAAAGAAAGTGAGATTAACTGTGACACTGTCATGCATATTCTAAATGAGTTTTGCAGGGTTTCGGGGCAAAAAGTGAATCAAAGAAAGTCTAAACTCTATCTTTCCCCGAACACACCTCATTATAGGGCTATTGCCCTTAGCTTAAGGTGTGGCATTCCTTTGACGTAGGGCATGGGGATCTACCTGGGCATCCCCATGGTGCATAAACGTCTCTCTAGAGGGTTATTTGACAATACCCTGAAAAGAGTTCAAGCTAAGTTAGCGGGGTGGAAAACCAAATACTTGTCTTTTGCTGGTCACGCCACCCTCATCCAATCGATGACCTCTTCCATCCCTAATCATGTTATGCAAACTCATATTCTTCCCAAGAAAGTTACTGATGACCTTGATAGAATGAATAGAAACTTCCTTTGGGGAGATAATGAGTCGACAAAAAAGATTCATCTTGTTAAATGGGACACTATTTGCCAACCTAAAGATCAGGGAGGACTTGGATTAAGGAAAGCTGATTTGAACAATCTTGCCTTAGTATCTAAACTCATTTGGAAAATGGTTACCAATGAAAATCTTCTCTGGGTTCAGGTGGTTAAGGCTAAATACTCTGATGAGAATAGCCCGAGAAGATGGAGAAGGAGAAAAGGGGGATCTCACCTGTGGAGAAGTATGCACAAAGCCTTACCTTTCTTCTCTAAGGGTTTAAAATGGCATGTCAAAAATGGCAGGAGTATTAATTTCTGGAAAGACTGGTGGGTGGGAGAAGGCCCTATCCAGTTTGATGTTCTTAGGGATCCCGATCTTACGGTCAGTCAGTGTATTAACTCTGGGGGGAATGGGGCACTCAACACCTTAACAACATCATTCCTCAACACATTATAAATTTGGATCATAAAATTCATCTTCCTAGGTTTGGGCAGGAGGAGGATGCTCCTTTCTGGGGTAAGAACAATCAGGGTATATTTTCTACTGGGAGCATTTTTAGCTTAATCTCTGAGGACAACCAACGAAGCCTCCACCAAGTTGACTTCAGGTGGATATGGAAATTAAAAACCCCGCCAAAAATTAAGATTTTCCTCTGGACCATAGCTCATAGAAAACTTCCTACAAATATGTTGAGATGTTACAGGAACATATCCACTAACCCTCTTTGTGACAGGTGTGGTTGTTACCTGGAAACCATGGAGCATGTTCTACGGGAGTGCACTAAAGCACAATCTCTTTGGTGCCTTTTATTTTCCCATGTAGCTTTGAATCAAGTTGATGTTACTGACCTGTTTTGCTGGATTAAAGATAACCTGACACAACAGGTTAACAAGTCCTTTATGGGTTTGCAATGGAGACATTTTTACGACTGTCCTTTGGCAAAACTGGAAGGAAAGAAACAAAGAAGTTATTGAGGGGAGGAATTTTGATAAGTGGGCAGCTTGGAATAGAACCCTGCTATTTGCCAGGGAACTAGATCAGGCCTTCCCACCTTTCAATGCTGGCCCCTCAAGATTACCTAGATTGATTATGGAGGCTATTGGATGGGAGGTTTCTATGGCAGCTCCCCCACTAGCGACATCCTTGAAGCTGAACTGCTGTGGATTTTCCACGGTCTTCAAATCATAAAAGAGAAGAACATTGCGAGAGCCATGGTGGAAACCGATTCTCTAACAGCTAAGCAACTCGTCTCTGACAGAGAGATCAATAATTTTCATCCTATGATCAATTTAATTAGGGATTGTTTCTTTTTGCTAGTTGCGACAGAATTCAGTATTTCTCATGTGATGCGAGAAGGAAACCAAAGTGTAGACTTGCTTGCAAAATTGGGTGCTCACCAACAAGGGGCTTTTTTTTTTATCTCGATCAACCCCCTGAGGTGATTTGTAGTCTGTTAGAAGCGGATATGAACAGGGTTGAATACCCTCGTGCCTAAGTTGTTTGTTCCTTTTCCTTTGTAATAAAAAAAAATATGCCAAAAGTCCTCACAACAAAAATGGCCTATGGAAACTAGCTTAAAACAAGCGCACCCGTGCAAGGAGCAGAGAACCCAATATGAAACTGACTGAAAGTAAAAATCCAGGACACTCCCATGGAAGAAACTTGATTCCTGTCAAGGTAACGGGGGTGAGAGGAGGACCAAGAATAACATCTAGAGAAATTATGAGAAAATGCCCCCGAATTTTTAAAGAACAACTATCAAAAAGGTTCTCTAAACTATCATTTTAGCTACTTTAGTCCTTAAACTGGCGTAAGCACATCAGGCAACTGGCGTAAGCACATCAGGCAGATCATGCGATTACTCAGTATTGAGCTCTTAAACGAGACAAAACAATCATTTACATTTTAGTCACATCAAACATGCCTATTACAAACTAAATGCAATTTCAAATATCTCAAAACACGTGACCAAACACCTTAAAACAACATTTGTAAGCATAAAGAGAAAATAAATTACTCCCATTACATTCGTTTTTGGTTTCTTTCCGCTTAGTTTTCAAATTCAGTTTTTTTCCTCCATTCCGTTGACAAGTTCCTCACCAGGCCTCTACCGTAAAATCTGCATCACCACCCATTACCACTGCAACCTACTGCAATTCCTTCTTGTATCTCACTATCGTGTAGATCCTTCATCCGCTAGATCTGACCAACAAGTTGGAATTTCTCACACGATCTGTAAAGTTGTTAGATCATCAAAATGCCCTATCTGATCTGCCCCAAGATCGTGAAGGTAAGAAAGAGGTGGTGTTGTGTCTGACTTGTGGGTTGCAATGTTGGTTAGTTCCGATTTTCATTGCGATGGTGGTTGGTCCTTCCTAGGGTGGAGGGCGGTGGAGCTGCTTGTGGTCAGTTTTGGTAACTATGGAGACGGTGGTAAAAAAAAATAGATGCTACAGTATATGTTTGTAATGAAGTTTAAAGGTTTTATAGACGACACTTGAAACCCAAAACTTAAAAGCTGCCTTTCAACAACCAAAAGAAGCTTTGAGTTTTTCGTAAACAAAAAGGTTAACAAAATCACAGAGTGATGTAACCTTGTTACTTAAAATCATTAAATTCAATTTTTGTGCCTTTATTTCTTATCTCGCAGCTCAGACACGAAATTTGTATGTATAAAAATCTGGCATGCTCGGTGGAACCCACTCTACCTCTCATCTACTTCTCCAAAAGAAGATAATTAAAGCCTCCCCAACACATCAATGGCATCAAAGAATTTGCAGTACGTTCAAGCCAACCAGAAGATTGCCAGGGCTACTGCAAAAAAAAATGCAACGTCAAAGTCAGGGCAAGTGCAGTATCGCCGAATCCATCACCCATACCAGTGACCAAATGCGGGAAGGTTGCCAATTTAGAGTTTCTAACGAAAGAAGATGGTGGTTTGGTTTCTACGAAGCTTATGCCCTTCTTGCAGGGCCATGTCACTAAGTCAAATACTTCTGAGCATCATTTCACCATGCTGGTTATGATGATAAGTGCCATTTCACTTAAAGAGCAACTAACCGCTATGCTTGTGCAATTAAAAATTGACAAAGAAGTAGAGGAAAAAGATCTTCAGATTGCAAACTTGATAAGTAAGATGGAATTGAAGAAGAGTGAAGAACCAAA
The DNA here is from genome assembly GCA_033070095.1 of Escallonia herrerae. Taxonomy (NCBI): domain Eukaryota; kingdom Viridiplantae; phylum Streptophyta; class Magnoliopsida; order Escalloniales; family Escalloniaceae; genus Escallonia; species Escallonia herrerae. The sequence continues at coordinate 60,635 of JAVXUP010002923.1, forward strand.
GTCGGGTGAGGTTGGTGACGCAGACGAGGCTCTTAAACAAGATGATACTAACAAGCACCCAGATACATCCATCTCCAGCGGATATAACAACAAAAAGAGCAAGTCCATCTCCATCGTTTCCCTGTCTATCTAGCGGCTACAAGACATGATAACAAACACAATCACTGCTCAATACAGAGGACATCTCACGACACTCTCACATACTCAAAGCCCTATACAAAGCGAATCGATAACATGAAGATGCCAGTTGGGTACCAACCGCCTAAGTTTTAACAATATGATGGGAAGGGCAATCCAAGGCAACACGTCGCCCATTTCATCGTGTAACACCCCGAACATTGATAATGCTTAGCCGGTTAGTTTATTTTAAGAGGCAATTTTTATACGCGAGATTTAATGTCGATTTCCAAGAGTAAAATTTTATCGGCAACCGTTAGCGACAAAATTTTAAAACCATAAGTTATAAACTAAGGATGGCAAATATAAGTGATTTTGATTGAGGTATTAGTGACAATTAGCATTAATGATACTCTAGAAGTTTTTAGCGACAATTGCGTACTTTATCGTGCGCATTGAAATTATATTAACAATTTTTATCGACGATACTTTTTTAATATTTAGTCTCGACGTGTACTTTTAGCGACGATTTGGAAACCGGGATAGCATAACAACTCAATAATAAATTTTCCTAATGCATTAATTTATTGTAAATAATGATTTGGACCCTTTTGCGATAATAAAAAGAACTATGGAACAACCCTCTTGACATTCCTCTTCCACAACTCACACAATATCAAGATATGGGTACTAAAATTATAAAAGGTATAAGAGGGAATTTTTCAGGACAAGTAAAGGTGTGGCTTGGTTTTCAAGGAAGTTTTTTCTAATCTTTTTCCCCTTGGCCGAATGGCCTTATATATAGGCAATGAGGAGATAAGGTCCTTGGAGGCTAGCATCCTTAGTTGTCAACAAATGCAACCCGGGAGAATGAATTCAAACCAAAGAAGATGTATCTTCATCCGAGTCAACAAAAGAAGAACTTGGAAAGATTATTTCTTCTACTAGTCAACAAAGATTCCAATGGTTCAAAAAAGGCAGCATGAGAGCAGCCTTTTTTGTCAAATTTTCACATTAGAGATAAGGAGATATGGATCTCCACTTATGTTTTGAGACACACAAAAATACAACAATCTTTCATATGTTTCAAAACACAGACTCGATAAAGGAAGAGGAAACAAAAAATTATGCATCGGCGATGTATCACGTGGATTGAACCTTTTCTAGGATAGATGAGTAGGAACTCACTGAAATACAATGGTAGAGTGAGTACTCTTTTAACCAGATTTCGTTATTGTGAATTATGCATACTCACCACCCACATAATATCTCTACTCAGGGTTGTTCTTACCGGTTGACACTAAATGGCCATGCATCGTGCCTTGATATTCTTGTGTGCTCTAGCGACATACTCAAGTCCCATAGAGTCGGCTCAACCTCATACACATGTAGGTGGTATCCATCAGGGAATATGTTGTAGCTGAACAACCCATCCCAATAAGTAGGGACTATGGATCCATTAAAAGCTATATATTCATCCTCACACACCGCAGTGATCACTGTCATACACCAGATGGATAGACTCTTCTTTTAGGACCTCCCGCCTTAAAGGATATACACAATGGCAGTGCCCATCGGACTTCATGATTTCGTTATTACCTATTGAACCTCATTCACGGGATCTCGGATCACAACAGAGTAGGTATCTGTCATTTCGTATCTGAATTTGGGTACAGTCCTATCCCCCTCGATGCTTCCATCACTAGGTCACTCCCTAGTGGTTTAGTCAGAGGATCAGTCAAGTTCCTTTCTAACCTCACAAAGTTCATTGATACGGTACCGTTCTCAATTAGCTGTCTCACAATTGCATGCCGCATCCAGATGTGACGACTCTTTCCATTATATATTTTGCTTTGGCTCGAGCAATGGCAACTTGGCAATCACAATGCATCACCACAGATGGACAAGGTTTACTCCATAAAGGTATGTCAACCAAGAAACTTCTGAGCCACTCTACTTCAGAACACGCCTTCTCTAAGGCAATCAACTCTGATTCCATTGTGGATTTAGCGATAACTGTTTGCTTGGACGACTTCCAACAGATCGCTCCTCCAGGTAGTAAGAATACATATCTACTAGTGGGCTTCAAGTCATCTGAATCTGAAATCTAGTTAGCATCACAATAACCTTCAAGTACAGAAGGATGACCACAATATGTTAGTTCGTAATCAATGGTGCCTTTCAAGTATCTCAACAACCTGGATATTGCATTCCAATGTTCCTTATTAGGATTATGAGTATATCTACTCAATCTGCCAACTGCATAAGCAATATCAGGACGAGTATGATTCATTAGAAACATCAGGCTACCAATTATATGCGCATACACATTTTGGGATACGCTGTCACCATAATTTTTGACAAGGTGAATTTTTGCATCATAAGGTGAAGACAAATACGAATAGTCATAATGCTTATACTTTCTTAGCATATTCTCAACAAAGTGTGACTATGATAATGTGATTGAATCATCATGCCCCAAGATCTTGATTCCCAAAAATCACATTCGCTTCACCCATATCTTTCATGTCAAATTTAGATGCTAAAAATCTCTTAGTAGCGCGTACAATGTTAATGCTTGTTCCAAATATAAGCAAATCATCAACGTACAAGCATATAATAATAACATTATCATTAACACATTTGTGGTATATGCACTTATCATCATTGTTAATCAAAAATTCATCAGATATCGTCACGCTATCAAATTTCTCATGCCACTGTTTAGGAGAGTGTTTCAGTCCATACAAGGATTTAGCCAATTTTCAAACTTTATTTTCTGGTCCGGGGACCACATATCCCTCTGGCTGCTCCATGTAAATTTCTTCTTCTAAATCACCATTTAGAAAAGCAGTCTTAACATTTATTTGATGCACAACAAGTTTATATATGGATGCAATGGCAAACAATATTTGATAGATGCAATTCTAGTAACAAGAGAGTAATCGACATTTTGTTTTTGCTTATAACCCTTAGCTATCAGTCATGCCTTATATTTCTCAATGGAACCATTTGGTTTCAACTTTTTCTTAAAGACCCATTTGCAGCCAATCATTCTAGTCTTATAAGGCAAATCAACAAGTTCTCAAGTATAATTAGACATAATGGAGTCTAATTCATTATTAATTGCTTTTCTCCAAAAGGGTGCATCTATAGAAATACACATAATAATCACTACCAAAATTAGTTTCAGTTCTTATTCTCTGGCTTATTCGTAATTCTAGAGTTTCATTAGTACGATTACTGGTACTAGCATGCTCATCAATTGCTCTAGACATTTTATTTTTCATAGGAAAAATATTCTCAAAGAAAGAAGCATTTTTAGATTCACTAATAGTATTGGCATCCATAACATCACTCTTGATGACAAGAAATCTGTATGCAATACTATTAGAAGCATAACCAATAAACACGCAATCACAAGTACGAGAACCCAATTTTCTCTTCTTAGGCTCAGGTAACATCAGCTTTGCTAAGCACCCCACACTTGCAGGTAATCCAAGTTAGGATCACGACCTTTCCAAATTTGATAAGGTGTTTTGCCAATCTTCTTATGAGGTACTCTATTTTGTATGTGATGGGCTGAGAGAATAGCTTCCCCCACAGGTTGGCGAGTAGGCCAGAACTAACAAGCATATATAGCATTCATCATTTCTTTTAGAGTCCTATTTTTTCTCTCAGCAATTCCATTTGATTCAGGTGAATAAGGAGGAGTTACCTCATGAACAATTCCATTTTGCAAACAAAAATCATTAAACGGATTAGAACCATATTCACCACCTCTATCTGTTCTAAGCCTTTCAATTTTCTTGTCCTTCTGATTTTCAACTTCAGACTTATAGTTTATGAACATTTCTAGTGCTTCACCTTTTTGTTCTCAATAGATAGAGTCTAGTGAATCTTAAACAATCATCAATAAAGATCACATAAAACCTTTTATCACCTCTGGTCATGATCTGTTTCAAATCACCTAGATCACTATGAATTAAATCAAGTGGTTCACTTTCTCTGATGACATGTTTACATGTTTTCTTTGTACTTTTGGTTTTAGCACAAATTTCGCATTTGTCTATATTTGACTCATGAAAATTAGAGATTAAACCCATTTCTTTCATTTTCTTTATGTATGCATAATTCACATGTCCCAGTCTACCATGCCATACATCAGCAGAGTCAATCAAGTAAGCAAAAGTAGACGATGTATTCTCATTAAGCAAATTAGCAACATTAAATAAAGACCTTGGTCTAGATACCCCTTACTGACGAAGAAGTCATTTTTTGTCAGAGTAACAATACCTCCATCGAACAAAGTCTTGATGCCGGCCTTACTGAGTAGTTGTCCTGACATAAGGTTGTATTTGATCATCGGCACAAGTAGCACATCAGAAAGTGAAAGGGTCTTACCTAAAGTGAGTTTGAAAACTACCCTTCCCTTTCCCACAACTGGTACGGACCTGTTGTCTCCAACGTACACACTTTCTATACCTTCCCCTATATTGAAGTAGGAGGTGAACACATCTCGATTAGCACAGATGTACCTAGTTGAACCCGAGTCTAAAACTCATCCTTTCACTTCTGTGACTAGGTTCACTTCTGATATCACAGCAGTAATGACATCATCATCTGCCTCAACAATATTTGCTTTAGCTCTTGGCGGTGCCCTTCTGTTGTTGTTGTTGTTGTTGTTGTTGTGGTAGCGGTGCTGGCTGTTGTTGTTGTGTTGATTACCTTTTCGATATCGGCAAACATTTGCATAATGTCCTGCTTTTCCACAAACAAAACATTCTCCCTTTTTCCGGTGAATCTGTGGATTAGACACTTGACCTCTATCGGGGTTATTAAACTGAGGTCTTCCATAAGGCTTAATACCATGTCTCCTATTTTGTGATTGTTGAGGCTTAGTCGGTCCAACTTCAATCACGTTAGCCTTAGACATAATTTCTTTAGCTCTACCAGTCATTTGCAATTTTCTATTTTGAGCCTCAACTTTGATATAGACTATTGTTTTCTGTAGAGTCATGGCATGTCTCTTCTATCTAAATTTCAATTTAAATTCTTTCCAAGAGTCGGGCAATTTTTTGACAAGACATTGAGTCTTAAACCTTTCGGGTAAACAATCACCATCTTTAGCTAAACCATTTATGATATTCTGAAAATCATTTATTTGAGTTTCAACACTTTTATCATCAGTCATCTGATACTACAAAAAGTTAACAGCTAAAAACTTTTTCGTGCCTTCATCCTCAAATTCATACTTACTGACGAATTCATCCCATAAAGCTTTAGCAAATGTGAAATGATTGTAAATTCCATATAAATCATCTGATAAAGCATTACAAATAGTACTGAGACAAAATTTGTTAGCAATTTTCCATGCTTATAACTTTTGAGCATAATTTTCAGTGTTTTCATCCGGCACAGGCTTAGTTAGAACAAAAGAGATTTTAGAAACATGTAGAATCATGTATTTCCATCTTTTAAAATTATTTCCATCAAAACGTTCAATTCGGCTTGTGTCCGGAATAACTTTTGTTTGTGCGAGAAGTTACGATTCCATTTTTCAAGATCAAGCTTTTAGAATGTTGGAAATAAATCCTTTTGAAAAATCTTTTGGAATGGAATCACACTTTCTAACACAAAACAAGAAAATTACAGTACACTATAAATAGTAATGCGTTACAAGATAAATAGGAATGATATCACCAAGCTATAGAATCAAGCCGAAGCTTTGTCCTAAAAGGTTGATTTGCGCCCCCCGAAAACCAATGGCTCGATGCGACGGGCTTCATGGCACGCAACCTCTAGGATTAGTCAATAGTGTTATTCCCTTTTGCACGCACTTGTCACAAGAACTCTAGAACAACCCTCTTGACTTTCCTCTTCCACAACTCACACAATATGAAGATATGGGTAGTAAAATTATAAAAGGTATAAGAGGGAATTTTTGGGACAAGTATAGGTGTGCCTTGGTTTTCAAAGGAAGTTTTTTCTCATCTTTTTCCCCTTGGCTGAATGGCCTTATATATAGGCAATGAGGAGATAAGGTCCTTGGAGGCAAAGTAATTTAAAGGATAAGCATCCTTAGTTGTCAGCAAATGCAACCCAGGAGAATGAATTCAAACCAAATAAGATGTATCTTCATCTGAGTCAACAAAAGAAGAACTTGGAAAGATTATTTCTTCTACTAGTCAACAAAGATTCCAATGGTTCAAAAAAGGCAGCATGAGAGCAGCCTTTTTTGTCAACTTTTCACATTAGTGATAAGGAGATATGGATCTCCACTTGCGTTTTGAGACACACAACAATACAACAATAATTGGTTTGGGTTGTAATGGAAGTGTGCTTGTATGTGTGTGTGATTAAACCCATTTGAGTGTGTACTTTTATGTGTAATCTGTGTATATTGTGTGTGTGTGTGTGTGTGTGCTGTGTGCCGTGTGTCGTGTGCCTTGAGAATGTGTGGTGTATATGTGTGTGTTTGGTAAATAAAAGTGAGTTGGAGGTTGGTGATTTAGTGTGAGTGAGGCTTGTGTTGATGTGGGTATGTGAGTATTGTGATTAAGGAAGAAGAAGAAGTGGGTTTTGGATATGCATTTAGCGAGTATCGAATTAGAGTTGGGTATGATGCATATTTGGGTTAGCGTTACATCGACACGAGCATAAATTAACGTACGGTTATTGTTAGTATGAAAAATTTTACAGTATAACACGTTAGACTATATTAGAATTTCTGGCAAACGTTTATAATTTTCTGAAATGTATGTATTTTTAGTATTTTCTGTAATTTCAGATTTGAAAATTTATTTTGGAGCCTTTAAACCCTGAAAATGTTCTGGAAAAAATTAGAGTAATGTCTCTATAGTATAAATAATACTCAGTTTCAATTTGAGGATTTTTAGAGTTGATTTTTTATGGTTTTCGTATCGCATTGGTTTTAACAAAATAAATAATTTAAAAATGGTTTTAACACCTTTTAATTTCTGATTAAAATTTTTATAATTTTTATACATATTTTAAAGCTTTAAAAAAAATTATGGGACTTTATTTTCAGCTAGAAGAAATTTTGTGAATTTATGGGTTTTTATTGTATTTAAAGAAATTATTTTAATTTGAAAATATTTGAAAATTCAGAAAATTCATATTTTGTCTTTTCATAATGTTTTAAGCTATAAAATTATTTTATTGTAATTTATAATAAATTTGAAATATTTTTGCGCACTAAGGAGTGTACGGAATTTTTGGGTAGGTTGGCTGCATGCGAGGCGCGCTTTGAGTTGAGTGATTTCAGAGTTAAAGTGAGCATGTGAGTGGTAGCTAATATTAGGTTTATAGTATTTCAGCATAGACTGTGTTCTAACAAATGGATTTGCCAATCTAGATTTATTCAGAAAATATTGATAAAGGTTGGTAGCATCGCTTAGCTTGGACCGAGGTAAGGAATTCTATCCGAACTCAATTTTGTTATTCTGTTTTCAAATGTTTAAAATAATAGTTTTACAGAATACATTGATTGTTTGATTTCCATGATTGTATAAAGGATGCTTTGAAATTGTACATGAAACCCTAATTTGAGCCTGATAGCGATCGTTAGGAATTCATTATTCTCATCTGTTTATTTAATTCAATCATTGTAAAATATTTTGAATTGTGTTTAAATTCTTTGAATATTTTCAATTGCAATTATTACTTCTCAATGTTGACATGAGTTAGTAAACTTGGGAGTTATAAGGACGGTCTGTATTGTTGGAGTTATAAGGATGGTCCGTTGATTAGGTTAAACTAGTACCTAGATAGACTAGTCAGTGTACATATGCATATGTAAATCGTATCGAGCACCGTCGGGGTGGCTTTGTTACATCGTACTACTCATGTTCACTGTTTCCTGTTTATGTTTTATTGCACTTGAATTGTTTTGAAACAACTTGATTTAAGGGATTGAGTTAAATACTCGTCCATGTGTTTATATCGTATTGCAGTGATTTCATCAAAAGCAAAATCCCTCAAAAATATATTATTAGACTTGAATGTAAAATCGTTTGTATTGTTTGTCTTTGTCAAAATGCTGTGTTTTTATTGAAAATACTCTAAAAAAAGAAAGTTCTGTTTGACTCTATATGAAAACTTGTCCGAATCGTTTTGTTGTTTTAAATCTTTGATGGACCTTACTGAGCTCTCGGAAGCTCACTCTCCTTTAACTTCCTTTCCGCAGGTGATGATCAACATTTAGGTTGAGATTGCCTGTGTAGATTAGAGCCAAGCAAGGAAAAAGGGAATTTAAGTTTAACCTTGGTCTTTAGAACCCCTGTGTGGGTTAATATTGTTATTTGAGAATTTTTCTAACTTAGATTTCATGTCTCATCGATGATAGTCTATTGAGAATATGATTATTGATTTAGTTGCTCTGATAGTCGTTCAATTGTTTTAGTTTGAGGATGTTATTATCTTAGTGTAGTGATTGAGCCAGTGTCTAACGTTCCGGGTTATCGGGATGTTACACATCGAGACTTGCAACGATGCTTGAACAGAAGGGGACCTCCTCGTGAAGTAATTCGTCCGATCTCTCAAAGGAAATGCCTTCAATTGGTATACTGATGGAGCCCGAGTCGATATACTGTTGGGAAAAACGGAGCGTGAGTTCCAGAATCGTTTTTACAACACATGCCTTTCTCTGAGCATGATGGAACTTACAAACACTAAGCAAGGAAAGGAGGAGCCTGTAGTGGATTACATCAATAGGTGGTGAGCCTTGAGCTTGGTTTGTAGAGAAAGAATATCTGAAGCCTCTACTGTGAAAATGTGTATGCAAGGCATGCATTGGGGTTGTTGTACATTCTTCAAGGTAATAAGCCCTGTACCTTTGAGGAGCTGACAACACGAGGCCACAACATGGAGATCACCATAGGAAGTCATGGTGGAAATAACCCACCATTCGGTAACTCTCATGATGAAACCAAAGAAGCGAATTGGAGGTGGGGTTTAAAAGCTCCATTAAAGATTTCCAACAAACATAAAAAAGAAGAAAAAGGCAAAAAGTAAGATCAACCTCTAGGGAGAGAAAGTCCATCACCAAAGTTCAAAGAATTAGAACAAAATTTCTATCCCTTTTCAGACTCAGAAGTCCCGTGGATACTAGACTTCCTACTCGAACAAAAGCTTATTAATCTTTCTAAGATGAAATGCATGGAAGAGGCGGGGCGAGTTAACGAGCTGAGAACTGCAAGTACCACTAGTTTATAAATCATCCGACCGAAAAGTACTTCACGCTAATGGAGGTGATTATAGAAGTGTCCAGAAAAAAGAAAATTGAATTACATGATGAGGAGGTAGAAGAGTCAAACTATGCTTCCATCATCTTTGAATTTGTAGCCTCTTCAGCTTCTTGTCAGCAGTAAGAGAACATATCGCCTAAGGCCTCCATGCTGGAGGCATCGAAAGCTTGAAAGATCCCCCAAAAGACTCAGCATCCCTTTGAAGCCCCTAAAAATATAAAAAGGTCAAGCCTTTAGAGGGGATGCATTAACATCAGATCCATGATCAAGCTTTAAAGCCTTTGGGTATTAAAAAAAATAATACAAGTTATCTTCATCTAATCAAGCTTCAAGCCTGGATTCAAAGGTGAAAGTTGAATCAGCTAGTTGGAGATAACGCTCTAATTCAAGTCAACTAGATGTAAGTCGTCTTTATCCAATCGAGCTTCAAATACAGATTCGAAGGTCAAAGTCCTATCATCTGATTGAAGATCAGGCTTTGAAGCCTTTTAACTAGTTGCAAGTTGTCTTCATTCAATCAAGTTCGATGCTCGAAGTTAAGATCAAATTCAAATATCAAAGCTCTTCGCACGAGCCTAAACTGCAAGATCAAAGCTGTACAATCAACTTTCCTTAGCGCAAGCTTAAATTGCTCCTTACCGCACAATCAATGCTCCTTAGCATGAGTCTAAACTGCATCATCCATGCTCCTAGCATGCACAAGCTAAAACTGCGTAAGGCATAAAAAATTCACTTCGTACTTGAACTACGTCTAGTGACTTGATCCCTTTCAGGTACGTAGGCAACTTGGAGTTTTGCTCTAAGTTTAGTCAATCCAAAAAAAAAAAAAGGAAAAGTAAAAGTAAAAGAATGAAATGATAGCTATGATTAAATCTTGAGGCTAGTTAGCCTTTCATGCCCAACACAAGCAACGCGCAAGTCCTGTCAAGTTCAATTGCCATGCAAAGGGGGCAAGCCGAACAGCGAGTCCTGCAGAGCTCTGACTTGTGAAAGTGCAGGTCAACAAAAGACTCTGCAAAGGAAGGCAAGTCCAATCGCAAGTCTTATTGAGCGCACTTCCAATGTGATGAGAATCAAAAGCTGTCTTCGTATGGAGGAAGTGCAGGTCAATAAGAGTCTGTGCAAAGGAAGGCATGTCCAAATGCAAGTCTTGTCGAGCGCACTTCTAATTTGAAGAAACTCAAAATCGTCTTTGTCTCGTGAAGAGCAGGTCAGCAAAAGACTTTGCAAACCGGAACAAGTTCACGTGCAAGACATGCCCGGCAGACTATCAATGTGGTCAAATGTAGAACTGTCTTGATTGCGTAAAAAAAGCCAGTCAACAGTGTTAGACCCTTCATATTTAAATGCTTAAATAATAATAATAATAAGGGAAGAAAAGAAAATAAAATAAAATTAGAGAGTATGGGACGTAATGAGTATTTTGAAATTCTAAAATTTTTAAGATTATATATATATATATATATAATAGTTACGTACATTCACAAGAGTACACCAAAGTTCAGAAAAATTTGCAGAGAATTCCTAAGAAGAGGCTTTTAAAAGTTTGATCATTATTTCGAGGTAAGAATTTATTTTCGGGTATCGAATTGAGATTTGTAATTGGAATCCTTACGATTTTTTTTTATCGTTGGAACCCTAATTATAATTTTTGAGTATATTGATTTTTAGGAATTTGATTTAATTGATTGAGAAGATCAAAATTTTGGGTTAATATTTAATTGGCGTTGGATCGATCACCCACGTAACAATTTAAAATTCACTTTAGATATCTGGATTTCTGGATCGCGACGGTACAATTTCGGCTAGAATTTATAACGTCTCTTGTTGCCTCGATTTGTGCCTTACACCGTTAGCCATTGTTTCTTGCTACCTCGGTTTCCGTTGCTTTAGAATCTGCCAGCATTTTTTTCGCCTGGCTTTTACCGAACATTTTTCCCTTTGTTTGTTGAGCCGCAATAACCCGGCCTGTGTTGATTTCGTGCTGCGTGTCATTCACTTTTCTTATGTTGTCTACAGTTTCGTCACAGCCATGTGGGTTAATACACCTTTTGTTCTGCTCTTCCTCCGATATTGAATTAGTCAAAGTGCCTTCAGTCGTTTTCTTGCTTAAAATAATGAAATCTCATGTTACCATTCCTGGCATCCTAATTCTTTGTTTTTTTTTTTTTTCCAATTCTGGAAGAAACAATGCAGCACCTTGACTAGCCATTCATTTCATACATGCAAACTTGTGTAGTAGCGTGACATATTTTATGTCACGGTTCTGCACACGGCCGTCCTTTTTGTCATTCATTTTTTTTACTTACAACTTTATTTGATCAATAAGATGATTTAAATTTTGTCCAACACGTGTTTTTGTCCTCTTCGACTGAATTGGTTTTTCGGTATTCTTTCTTATTGTTAAAATTATTTGAAATACCTTGATTTACTTAGAAGTTATTTTTTGCGTTTATGTCACATGACTTCGTATAATATATAGTGACATTTTGGCTTGATCGTAGACCGTGAAGGTTATACAATCATTCTTTATGTTTGTATAGGTAACTTTATGAGTTATGTCACGGTGGTGTATGTGACACTCTAATTCTGACTTACCCACGTGAATTAGAACGTGAGTTTGTCATTACTTATGTAATGTACATGACTAAAAAAAATATATATATACTGCTTTTAGAAAGAAATTGAAAAAGACAAAAAAGAAAAAACTGTCGGGTTCAGAAAGTTCAAGAGAAAAACAAAGAACAAAAAAAAAAGGTGTCGAAGGAAGAAAGAGAGGGCGTTCAGCCCAAGGGAAATAAAAAAAACAAAAATAAAGAAAAGAAGAAGAGAAAAAAGATAAAGAAGCGGGCGTAAGACAGAAAAAGAAACTAGAAGAAGAGGAGAAGAACAGGGAGAAGCAGAAGCGGCGCAAGGCGTGGGTTAACGCTGCCAAACGCAAAAAAAGGCTCCATGGCTTCAGCAACGGCCGGCGACAGCGGCTGTATTTCGGTTTTACTGTCCAGCTGCCAGCGGCGTACCAGCGGCAGCCGCGGTAAAAAAGCGACGACAGTGGAAACAACGGCAGCAATGGTGGCCTCGGCGGGATCCGGCAGCGGGAGAGACCAGTTCGCACTGATCAAGCACCAGTGGCCTCAACGGAAGTCGGCGAAGGCAGGTGTTACCATTTTGTACCGATCTAGAGGTGGTAGTCTCGGCGATCTCCAGCGGCCGGAGCGGAAAGCCAGTTCGTGCAGCGGCAGATTCGTCGGCAGTGGCCTCAATGGATGCCGGTGGCGGCTAAAGTAACCAGCTTATGCAGCGACAGGAGTCAGTGGTGGATGCCGGCGGTGGATCAACGACCAGCAGGTGATGACACCTCCTTCTCTGACGAACAACATCACTCTGCTGAAAAAAGTAAAATAAAACTGTGTTGTGTGTGGCCGCGGAGGTACCGAAAGGGCACGCGGTCGTCGGCGATGAAATGGAGATGGAACCCATCTTGTTTGTGTGCTTGTGCTGGTATTCCAGATAACGCAGAGATGCACAGCGATAGTGATGCAGACGTGGCTACGATTGCATAACCACCGGTTCGCCGTCATAGATGTCTTTACCGATGTCGATCAACGCCGCACTGTAGCAAGATTTCTCATTCCACTACCACCACACTATTTCTCAACTCGACTGCTACTAGGACACATCAACTCGACTGCTGCGATTTTATGTGGGTAAAGCCGAAAAGATTTAAAAAAAGAAAAAAAGGCTCAATCAATGTGATGAATAATGCATGTCCGAAAGAAATTGAAGTAGATAGGAGTCAAGTCCAAATTGGAAAATTACAGTCATCAAAGAATGTAAATCGACGGTTTCGAATTTATCTTCATAAAGACATGAAACCCCAAGCCTTGGCGAGCTACGACTAGGGATGAGCAGCATATCAATAAAATCGATCTAAATCGTTCAAACCGATATAACCAAACCGATCAAGTCTGAACCGTTGATGAGCTTGAACGTACGTTTGGTTTGAGATTTTCAAACCAAGGCTCGGTTCACCGTTCAGGATTTTTTGACCTGCACTAAACCGAACCGAATCGAGGATTATATAGTTATTAAACAATTTATATACCATACCCTGATTATCCATCCCTAAATCATTAATTTTGATTTGAAAATGTATGCCTCTGGAGGCATAAGATAGATGGTTTAACTATGCTTCTTATATTTCTGTTGGCATTGGGACAAATGGAACAACTCTTCAAATTCTACCTTTTTTCAAAGCCATTACTCATTATTGCATCATTTACACTAAAGCTTTTTTAGTATAAACATGGAGCCAATAGACTTATATCCACTAGTATGTATTCTGCAGTAGAGTCAAGAATGATAAAATACAAGTCATGCCTATACGAAGGAAAAATAAACTACTAAAAATTTTAGAGAAGTGCATATTTATTTGATACTAAGACTTAGGAAATTATTTGTGCTTTTTTACTACCTTTGCGATGCACACCATCCCGGTCGAGTTTCTTGCTCAACTATTAGGAACTATGTCCTGAAATTGGTGCTATGTTAATCCAGTAGCAATCATGTTGAAAGCCCAAACACCGTAGAAAGAGAGCAATTATTCCCATAAACCATGAGCACCCAGAAAATAGGGTAGCCAGAAAAAGTTGTAAATTAACATTAAGAAAAGATGTTATTGGACTATTTTTTTTCTTGAAAACACAATAATGTTTAAATTATGCTCAAGCCGATTCGAACCATTCAATTTAGACCGTTTGAACCGTTCAAATCGAACCATTCAAACTGATGTGTCTTGGTTCGGTTTGGTTTAAGAATTTGTGAACCAAAATTCATTGGTTCGATTTACGATTTGACCCCCCAATTGAATCGTACATGCTCACCCCTAACTACGACAGCAACCCTCGAACAAGTGGTTCGAGGTTGATTTCATTGGATGGTGCCTAATCAAAAGAATTTACTTAAAGCCTTGCACGTTACCCGACAAAAAGAGGTACTGCACAAGCCTTGAAGTGGGGGCAATTTATAGACACTAAAAAATTATTTACGGGTCAATGGTAGATAATTTTAGTGACTAGTCAAATATTCGACCTTACGAAGAATGTGGGCCAAGATGCTGACACGGGAAAAAAAAAAGATGATGGACTCGATCCAAAATTAAGCTAGAAGAACTAGCCCAAATAAAAATTATTTGATCTAGCCAAGTGTGGTCATGGTAACATAAAATTCAAAGAAGTCATCTTTAACTTAAGGAAAGAATTTCTAAATTAAATGGAAATAAGAATCCATTTAATGAAGAAACCCTGATTGAATTAAAGGGGGACAAAATCTGTAATGGCCCAATTTTTCGAAGCGTTAATTTCAAATAAACAAAGGCAAAAAATCTCAAAATATCCAAAAGTCTCTCAATTGGGTATTTAGAGCATCTAAGAATAAGTCTCCAAAAAACATCAATAAATGTTGCACCGGCTTAAAACTATTACATTGACCTCAGTTACTCCTACACGAAACTCCAAAATAAAATCTAAAACAAAATCTATTCGTACAATAAATATAAAAGGAAAATTCTTCCCTAAAAAGCTTCTTACTTAGCCATGCCTTATAATCCTTTGTACAGCTCCAAACACTGCCTGATACCCTGAAAGTAAGGGGGTGAATACAAAGCCCAGTAAAGATAATCGCACACACCCACCCACAGAGTACAAAGCACACTTTATCGATAATAATACTTGGAGGTGATAAAGTACAATACCAAGGTGCATGGCGAATACCAAAACTAATGCACTAACTTTTAATTCAGAAATCAGATTAGCAATATGATCAAATAGCTCATATCAGCAGACATAACCTTTAAGTAAGGAACTATCATATATAACTAAATTTTCAGTTGGTCAAAATCTTTCGATGTGTTTAAAACAATACAAATTTAAGTTCGAAACATTTTTACAAGTTCTGATAAGGATATCTTATATTTCAAAAAGACTGCAGTGAATTCAATACTAATTTAGATAAGTTCAAAAGCTTCTTCAAATAGATCAGATATCAAAATTCAAATGTTTAATGAGTACAAAGACGAATACCACAGAAGCTATTCAGAAATATGTTACATGTGCCATCACTGACACGGTGAGACAAGGTTCAGAAATTAAGATCGCGATTTCTATCTCATCCCGCTGAGCTAGCCGACGTTTCAATCTACGTGGGTAAGTCAGAAATAAATAAGTCACATACACTATGACATGGCTCACCAGATTATGAAAACATATACCAAATCTACTTAATAAATACCAAGAGTTTGAAGTCGACAAAGTTATTCTTGTTCACACCATTATACGCAGAATAATTTTATTCAAGAACTAACTTCAACAATGAAATCAACGAATTCTAAGAAAACTCAAAGCCTAAAAGCTGAAGACGACTCGTTACTATTTTGTAATGTCCAAGATCAGCAAAAAACTGATAAGAAATGAATAAGATGGAGCAAGTCAAAGTAAGCTAATTTACAGTCTCAAACAGCAACTTTTGTAACGATGAATAACTTTCAAACTGGATTTCGATAAGAAAATAGACAGATTATGATAAAATACAAAACTAAGAAGTTAAATAGGACTTTTTAAGGTTTTCAGATTTTCTAGAATCATAAAAAACTAATGAGAAATAAAGGAGATAGAGCAAATCGAAGTGAACTGATTTACGGTGTCAAAAATAGAAAAGTTTGTACTGATAAATAACTTTCAAACTCAATCTTGACCAAGAATCAAATGGATTATGATAAAACCTTAAACTACAAAGTTGAAGAAGACTCGTCAAGAATTTCAGTATGCCCAAGATCATTAAAAACCAATGAGAAATAAATAAGATACAATAAATCAAATTTGTCTGACTTGAATTGGCAGAAATATAAGCATAATAATATTCAGGTCTATTTTTGAATATCGATCACTTGGAATTTAAAAAATCCCAGAACTACAAAGTTGTAGTACGCTATTTGAGTTTTAAAAAAAATGTAAGAATACTGAAATTGGACAAGGAACAAAAATGTTAACGACACTTGAGTTCGCTATAAAGATTTACAATAAATAGATCACGAATCAAAGTCAATAATCGTAAGTACAAAGAACTATTTAGCGTAACGATCAAGAATATAATTAAGGTTCTAAAGAATCAATGGATCTCTTTAAACAATATGTCAATTGATGAACGGATCGATAATCAGAATTCGGATGGGGTAAATGCGTGAGAAAACCCTTACCTCAATTGTGTCAATCAACTCCAAGTCTTGATTTTTTCAAACAAATTATATCAAAAATTCTAATATAATAATACCCAAAATTTCAATTAGACTCTGTCAATCACAATAGCTCACGTGTTTCTTATCACAAACCTCAATCCCAATATCAAAATATGGTCTTACCTCAATAAAATGAACGAAATCTTAAGAGTGTTCTTTCTAGAGATTCTTTGGAGGCTCTTCTCTCTAGGGATTATAATACATAAGTCATTTGGCTAAAGGAATGTAATTATAGTCCTAAAACAATAAGTATTGTAAAATACCCATTACGTCCCAAAATTCTCTAACTTTATAAATGGGTCAAATTAAAGCCCAAATTTAATTGGGTAATCTAATTTCCAAAGCATAACCCACTTTTCCAGAAGAAAATTTTAAATTAATTTTTAAGCCCACTATTTAATCCAAAGTCACCATACATTCTAATTTGTACTTAGACAAGTATCCTGCTGCAAGGGAAAAAAAATTATGGGGTGTTATAAAATCTTTTTAATTACAAAGTCAAAGCTCAAATTATGGGCTTTTCAAAAATAAGGCTACCACCCTGCCTACAAATAAAGGGGTTGAGGTAGAAAAGGAAGACACAGGGTATCCCCGATCAAAGTTAAAGCTCCGCCAGAATTCTGTCAAACAATACGTACTATGTTAGTGTCGTTCTTCAATCGAGCACTTCCAACAAGCTGAGTCCCCGCAAACAAGCCAAAGCTTTGTCAAAAACTCTGTAACAAGCACACTAATCTCGAGATTTACGCTCTACTTGAAGAACAATACGTACTAGTTTAGTGCCGTTCTTCAATCGAGCATTCTCAACGATGAAGATTAATCTCTCTTTGATCTTAAATATCAAATGAGATTCGCCTTCAACCCAATTGATTCCACAAGTCAAGAAATGCCGCTTCGTTCGGGATAATGCTTCGACGCCCTCAAGCAAGCGCCGCTTTGACGATCTTTGAACCGTGAAGATTGAAGAAGTCAAAATTCACATTTAAAGATCAAGTTATTTCAGCCCTTGGATCGTAACCAAACCAGAGATCGAATCGAATGATATACATTTATTGGGTAAAAATCACAGAGTGGTGTAACCTTGTTACTTAAAATCATTAAATTGAATTTTTGTGCCTTTATTTCTTGTCTCGCAGTTCAGACACGAAATTTGTGTACACATGCCACCGGCCTAGTTAATGACGAGGACTGGCTGAAGAAAGAAACCTGAATTGGTAATGTCATTTTTCTACAATTTCGCGTTCTATTAACAGACAAATGAAATGTTAGTACATACCATTCCTTGCTTATGCAACCGAGTAGATGAATCCGGGTGACTTTTCTTTTCCTCTCTGATTCGTTACATTCCATTGATTCCTATGTTTTGGGCCCCCAGCCCTAGATCTGTTTTGCTGATGCTTATTTGCTTCCACCTCAAACTCCGTATACAAAATTGATGTAAGATAGCGAAAACTTTGATTGTTGGAGGATAAAAGGCAATCTTTTCATACCATGTTTGCCTGCATAGAAATGGGTTTTAAAAGGGTAGCCTGACGATTTAACTGTATGGATACTATACTAAGATCCAAGCGTTTTAATGGTGAACTATGGGTTTGTCCACCAGAGAATGGTTTATTTTGTTGATGCGTTCTAGTCTTTATGTTAATTTTACTTCTTTTGATGGCTCATAGAAGTTTTGCTTAAGCTTCAGGTTTTGTTGGACGTTATATCTCGTTAACTCGTATTGCATCTGCATTACATGTAAAAAAAGATATCCAGCTGCCTTAGAAACTCGAGTATGCCCAGTATTCATTAAGGTTTTCACATAATTGCAACTTTCTGAATGTGTTGTTAACTTTGAGATGTTCGTCTTTTTTGTCTGAAAAATTTCATATACTTTCATTCGAATTTTCTCTTCACTTGCTCCACCTCACAGAAGTAAGCATTATTCAAAATATTGGCTACGTTCTTTTTATTATGTACTAGTTGTGATGCACGTGCGTTGCACGTGGAGTTATTTTATATATAATGATAAATATTGTTTAATAGTCCATTACTAAATTTCCTCCTCCAGATGAATCAGAGTTCATCAACATATTGGACGTTCAACTTCACAAAGACTGAGAAACAGAAACCACAAGTGAGTTAGAGAAGGTGAATGTTAGACTTTAGAGGTGTATGTTTTTGCATA
Source organism: Escallonia herrerae (assembly GCA_033070095.1). Taxonomy (NCBI): domain Eukaryota; kingdom Viridiplantae; phylum Streptophyta; class Magnoliopsida; order Escalloniales; family Escalloniaceae; genus Escallonia; species Escallonia herrerae. The sequence goes on from JAVXUP010002923.1 coordinate 79,482, forward strand.
GCAAATGCTTGAACTTAACGTGCTTTGATAAGCTATGGTCCATTTTATGGATAAAAGTGAGGCATTGTTCTCAAAGTATATTTGCGGCTTTGATATTACAGCCTTGCTTAATAAATTACCTTCTCTCTTTGTCAAGTAATACATGTTAAGCAATGGATGCAGACGCCAATTGCCAAGAGGCATATTCCAAATGTAAAACCATCAACCCTTGGACCTCAACTTTTAACCTCGCATCCAAGGATGGCCAACTACCGCTTTTTGTCCTGATTTTACAATTATATATATATATATATATATATATATATATATATATATATATATATATGTATATGTAAGATGGTTAAATCATTTCATTAAACACCAAGTCCTACAGAGAAGCAAAAAGTTGCATGCTTATTTGCCAAAAAAAAATTATAAATATCTCAAATCAGGGCACATGGTTATAGATTTCAAACTTGTTTTAGAAACTCCGAAGGTAGAGTTGTACACAAGATCAAATAAAGATGTATTCTTGATGAAACATGGATGAAACAAACAAAACAATACAGTATCATTTCTCAGATGATTCGTTATTTTCGATACCGAGGAAAAGAAACACACTTTCCTACTTTATGTTTTACCTGAGTATGATAAGCGTTAGCACCAAAAACGTTCGACAAAATCATCATGTATTGCCAATTGCAGTAACTATTTGCACCTTAACTTACTCAATCTGTTATCGCTGTTCGGCTGTTTAACTGAGAATTTACAACACAAAAACACAACCATTTGAATCTCAGGCTCTTTAACTTTATGTTTATATTATGCACCGAGGTGGTCTTATGAAAGGACCATATCTTGTTGGTTGGTAGTTGCTAGAAACCAAGGTGCAGGAACGAAAAAAAATCATGTTTTTTGTTCAACTGGTTCTCCGAATATCGTGATTTCAGTTCAAGCTAAGTAGAACAAGGAGGTTTCTGTGTCTCCTAAGTCCTATCCTTGCAATAATTACTGTTCACAAATTAAGTATCCCCACCCAGGCTTCCTCTTGTTTGCAATCAGAAGAACATAATAAGAGAATCGTATTTGTAGTGCATACAATGAAAGAAAAAATTGAGGGGAATAGTCATTTGACATAAGAACAAGAACATAGATATCCGGTAGCAATTATGCCTCCTGTTAAGCATTTGAGTCTGATGATGTTTGATTGCAAAAACAGGATAGTAGGTTTCAGAATAAATAAACAAAAAACGAAAGCATGTTTGATTTCTAGAAGTTCATACGGTGATGGTATCATATGTTCATTGGCTCGTTTGTATATTTTGCATAAGAAGAATAAACAAAATAACAATTGCCACAAAAGTAAATAAACAAGCAATAGAGAACATGATCCTTTGGCTTACGATTCATTATTCTCGCCCGTATCAACCCAAAAATTAGATCTGTGGATAGCCATCCAACCAATTTGGTCCCTAATGGTGGCAAGTGCGTAAGCTCCTCTAAAGTAATTGCATCACCCAGGTACAAGTTCAAAAGAGCCAAAGCAATTAGTATTGTTCCAACACAGTATAACATTTGTGAAGTAACGTAGCCAACAACCATCTCCTAACTCCAATCACAGGTGAAGAACAATGCATAGAAACGAACTAAATAAACAGACTGCATATTTACTTTTGAGGAGCATAAGTTACTGAATTCAAGAGCAGATTGAGAATTGTCCTACTGATCTTAATTAAGTACTTTCTGGTAGGTATAAGAATCTTAGAAGAGAATTATGGGGAGGAAAAAGTATTCGCACCTCGTCACTTCATGCCTACGCTTTTTAGGTTCTGAACTATTTGTGGCAATGCAAGGTCTACCATCTGAAAGCCAAAATTTCCCTTGGAAAGCAAGTTCTTGATAGTCAAGACAACCACCCTAACAACCTACCAGAAAGTAATTCACCAGAATTCATAATTAGATGAAGATAAATCATATCTTTATCTAAATTTGATACTATTAGTTGCTAAACAAGTGTTCACACGATTGCTACAATACAACCGTCACCAGAATAAGCTATGAAATTAAGTGAAAATGCCAAGAACACACCTTCAACCTATCTGCTTTAACAAACGAAGATCTGATGACCACATGTTCCTTTAGTAAAGTTGCCAGGCATTTAATAGCAGTTGGAATGCCTTCGGAGTTGTGCAGGAGTAGTGACGATTCTACCCTTGATCTTGCATCCTTTCAGTTTTTCCTTGGGAGAAAAGGAGGCGCCTTTCTATGATTATTATGTAAGATATATTTTATTTAGGCATGAAGGGTATTTTCTGAATACAAATGTCCCAAAATTCTTCATTCTTTAAGCTAAAGAGATAGAATATACGTAGAAATACTTTATGGTATGGATATCATGGTTACGAAGAGTATTTGAAGACCATCTTGAACGCATCTAATTTCAAAAGCCATCCTATGTAATTCTAGTAAAATCATATATGAAAACAAAGTTACTAAAAGTGACATAAAGTAAGGGAAAGGAAAGTGAGCAGGAAGAAAATGAATCCACACTTATATTATAAGAAAAGATCAAAGTCATTTAACACCAACAAACTAAACCTAGTATGAAAGTTTCATGAAAAACACACGACAATATCCATTTATACAACTATAGCAAATGACACCTACATATATAGGTACAACAATCATTAGGTCTAAAGATAATGTGTGTGGAGCAGCACCAGTTAAAGACCATCTTGCATTCCAAACTGATGCCTGTGATAACCAAAAAGAGAAAACCTTATTAAAAAGCAATGTCAATTGTATAAAGATAGTGTTCCGTATGAGAGTGCTTTACCTTAAGTTTGTATGCTATACATGAATGTCAGAATAGGTTCAAATTTTGAGAAGGTCTATTGGTTGTTGGAGTGATATCATGGTCTTGAAGACCCTGTGATTGCATGAAAAACACATTAGTTTAAAGAAGGCTTAAAATTATAATAATCATATGACAGGAAAAAAAAGAATTATTCATTACCCTTTGCTTCCTTTTGATATTTGGACCAGTATGTTGATCTCCATTTGAAACCTCAATTAGTGCATGCGAGTGAGTTGTATTTTCCTTGACAAGCTGAATGATGCGAACATTTGCACTCATAGGCTCATTGAACAATATTGCTCCAAAACTTTTGCTCCAATCTTGTAATATGCCCAACATTTGATTCAACTTTGAGAGTTCGAGATTAATCGCCATCACATTTTCATGAACATCTTGCCGAAGAATTGGAGAGTCGAGCGTCACAAAAAATAAGGTTTGGGGCAAGGTTTGTCCGAAACATTGCTTTAATTGAGAGGTGCTAGTTGTAATGCTCCTTTCAATTTGTTGGTACCCCCCATTTATGGTGCAGCATAATTTTCTATTACTTCTACTACATATTTCTCGGGCTTGATCCGATACATAACATTTGGGGCATGCACCATAGAACTTCCTCCTTGCTTGCACATCATTTTCACTATTTTTGGCTGCAACAAGTTAGCTAGATTATGACAGAGAAAATGCTAAAATACGTAGTTCTAATGGTGTATGAATAAAAAATGACCAAACAAAAAATAAAGGCCATTACTTGATACTGGAACTGTATTTCTGAAAGAATTAGCAACAGAAGTACAGCTTCTTGCCATTGTCACCTCTTGTGTAAATTGAATACCTACAAAAGCAAGTCTAGGAAATGAATATAGGCATTTGGCAGATAGTTTGATTCGAAAGCAGTTTTCAAGTAACCATTAAATTAGGAAGCATATGCAGGAAAATGCAATGTTTATATGTGTATAAAAAAAAGTGATATCTTGACAAACTTCAGAGTCCTAGTCTCGCCCCTGCCCTGCTAATCATATTGATGTATTGCAATATTTCATGCGAAACAACTGCTAAATGCAAGCCAGAAGAAGATCTTGCAAGAGACTGATGAATGTGGCTTCTGCAATTTCTCAAGCACTCATGATTACTGATCAAGCTGGCTTCTGCAAATGCTCTCCGTCCCATAGAAATGAGCTTCAACAAGATCACCTCCTAATAGTTAAAACAGGCCATTTTGCACAGGTTTACTACTTTCTAGCATACTTTCCAATCAGTTGACAAAAAACCAGTTTATTACCACGCTTGAGGTATCCTTGCGTTAGTATAGATGCTTAACCTCTTCAATCCAACAAGTGAGTCATCTTTTGTTACACACTTACACTGTGTTATTTCATGAGAGCTTAAAGTTTAAAACTTGGGGAACAAAGCTGATTGGAGCTTTTATATATATGACATATAAATCTCATATCTAATTTTAATGTACTTGCACCTTAACTTACTCTGGCAAACATTATTTGTATTCTCATTTCTACCTACTGTGTGATCTTGCAATCCAGATGATCTACCATTCTACTAATGGCTCACTCAAAGATTGCATGTGCAAATACATAATTTAACTTGAGCATGATAGGGTAATATATTCTCTTTTGGCATGATCTATCACCTAGTCCATTGTAACATGAAATGAATATAGGTATTTGGCATATGGCTTGATTCCAAAGCATTTTGTAGGTAACCAATCTGCTCATAATGTATAAAGACGGTATAAACACTGCTATTATTACATATTCATAAAGTTATTATAAGAGAGTAAATTAAGTTTGGAAGCATATGCAGGGCAAGGCAATGTTTAAATGCGTAGCAGGAAAAGGTGATATCTCGACAAACTAAAAGAAGCCCCAGGCTAGCCCCTGTCCATGCTAATCATGTTGACAAATTGCAATATTTCATGCTAGACAAATTACTAAATGCAAAGTGCAAACTATAAGAAGGTCTGAGCAAGAAGCTGATCGATGTGCTTATGCAAATTCTCAAGCACTCATGATTGGTGATCAAGATGGTTTCTGCAAATTCACCCTGCCCGTAGAAAGAAACTTCGACAAGATCAACTCACAACAATTAAACATTGCCATTTCCCACAGGTTAACTACTTTCTAGCATACTTTCCAATCAGTTGATAGAAAATCAGTTCGCTAATGACACTTGAGGCATTCTTGCGCTAGTATAGATGCAGAGCCTCTTCAATCCAACAAGTTGTACATATTTTGTTATACTATCTTATTTCATGAGAGCTTCAACTTTAAAACTTAGGGACCAAATCTGACTGGAGCTTTTATATATGTGACTTTATAAGTTTCATATCTGATTTTAACTACTTGCACCTTAACTTAATTTACTTTATATCACTCTTCTGCTCGCTAACTGAGAATCCACAACACAAAAACACAAACATTTGAGACTCATGCTTTTTAATTTTATGTTTATATTATTCTCTAAGGTGGTTTTATCAAAGGTAATGGATGGCAAAGTCGAAGTTCAGGTTTGCAAATTGTTTCTTTTATTAGCCAAGGTAAAGGCAAGGGAGAGCATCATAAATGATAAAGTCTCCTCGTTTAGAACCGAAAAACTATGTCGCGGGATAAAACAAGATAACTTATATACAATCTAGTAATTGCATAACATACCTTGAATTTCTTGTTTGTTGAGAGCTGTTGAAAGCCTTGAAAGCCAAGGCACAACAATAAAAAAAGTTATGTTGTAATAGGAATATAGGCATACCTTTGGTTTAGTGCTTGCAGATTCAAAAACAAGTTGCGCAACCAGTAGCAGCCCGTGTATTTGCTCTTCCCAAACTGTCGAGAGTTGAGATATTTTATACATGTAGAAGAAAAATAGTGGAGACGTGTGCATGCACACACAGTCACACTCTGGCTACAAACATTTTGCAATCCAAAATGACACCATTTCTTAATATAAGATGCAGTCCAAGCATGTTTTTTTGCAAAAAAATACCTGTCTGCATATAAATCACATATTCCTCCAGGATGAATCTCTCTTTCTCAAATCAACTGACGTAGTTAAAAAGCCAAAAAAACAAAGCAACTTGTTTGGGATCAATGTAATGGATAGCTTTAGATATACTAAATTCTGAGTGCTAAAATCAGTAAGCAAAGAAGAAACTGATTTCGTATCACCAAAGACCCATACGCAAAGTAAGGACATGAAATCTGCGGCAACTGATCATAGGATCAAACTCATGTAACTCTCTCTAGTCATAGAAATTCTTGGCCTCTTAACCAAAGTCTCTCAGTTTTGTGCAAGAAGTAATCTATAAAAGGAAAGGTAATCTACCAAACACTAATTGCCATCCTCATTTCTACCAACTGCATCATCTTGTAATCCAGATGATCTACTAATGGCTTAGTCAGAATTGAACATGTAATTTTAAAATATAACTTAGGCATGATGTGGTGAAATATTCTCTTTGGTGTGATTTTGTCACCTATACCTTTGTAATTGTGTGCATTGTATCTGTTACTACCATAAGGAGGCATGTAGATAAACATAAACTATTAATGCTAATTCATGCAATGCTTTGAAATTTGAACTATAGTGACCTGCTTCTGGTTTTCTTAATTGTTTTTAGAATCTTTTGTTCTTGACAGAATGTTATCGAATTCTAGCAGCCTCTTCTAGCTGGCTTTTAGTATGAACTCTTTGGTAGATGTTCAATCAGCACCAGATAATATGGTCTCTACTAACGGCTGAAGGAATTGATCCTTGTGGCTCATATCCAAGAACATAAAAACCCGAGGAAGAATTGCTTCACATCGAAAATGGGCATGGACAACCCATCAATGATCAATTAGAACTCGAAAGAGTCCAGGTTTAATAATCTCTATCAGCGAAACTAATATAAAAGACAATTATACCTTAGTTTTGTAATTTCTTACGCATGTAATCAGTTAACATTTATGATTCAACCCAAGCCTTACATTCAGTAAAATATAGTGTAACCACTTGTGGTATATTTCTAAAGATGTGATGTGTTCTACGCCATATCTTGCGCTATTTAGGCCCTTAATGGTTTTCCTTTTTCTGATAAGTATAACTCAACTTGCTCAACTCTAGGCCCTTCATCTTTGAGTTTTCTAAATTTAGACTGAACGCTCGCAGATACAACAACATTCTCATCAACCTGGCCTATGTAGAAACAGAAGGACATGGAAACAACAAGTACATCAGAAATTGTGATGCCAGCAAAAAAAAGAGTTTAACAACACATCTAAAGATATGGGATTGATTTCTTTGCACACTAACTTTGCCAATTCAATAAACTTGATCGTTCACAGCCTGAAGCTTCTCTAATGAGACTTATTTACTATAAACCATTGATAAAGCCAAAATGATGGATTCACTGTAACTTTATAAAAACTAAATCCGTAAAAAGGAAGCTAAGAGGTTGTCTAAGCCAAGGTCCAAAACATACATGAAACAAACTTACCCCTTTTTGGTTCGCTAGAGTATATGGTAAAAGGGCTAATCTTTGAGGCAAAAATACAAACAGGTGGTATACAATGTTATTTACAACTCACAAGATGTTAGATGACAGTTCTATAATTTAAAACATGGTTGCGTGTGAAAAAAATTAGAAGTAAAGCAGATTGAAATATGCAAGATAGATGGCAACAATTAAGAATTGGAAGAGATATCAAAAGCTCTTACCAGGTGATCGAGAGTTTCCTGTGATTGTTGTATGAGTTGATGATAAATATATGGTTATGTATTCATAGTTTGAATTCAGGAGTCACGATTTTAGGGGTTGTCAATTTGAATTCACGGGTCACCATTTTGGTGGTTGTCTGATACAGAACATCCGTGACGCTTGGATTTGTTTACCGTTGGCCGACAGTTTTTAGTTAAAGAATATACTATTAGCTGTCCATTTGATTTACCAATTTATTTATTTACCAATAAATAAAAAGCCTATATTGAAATACGTAATCTAATAGGTAAAATGTTACTTGAGGAATCGAGCATGAATGTTGATCAGACATACTCAAAGTCCGCCCATGGCGGTGGGCCTCGAGCAAGCAATTATTTTAACTCGCTGCGTAAGACCCATGCAACAAATATTATAGCATGTAACCCAATAAATGAGTACAGATGAGTATGGAAACAAATCGTCCAAAAAGTTGAGAAAATATTTTTTTGCAGACTGTGTTACAATTTTACAAGTGATTAAAAGGTTTGTCTATTACGAACAATTGATTCATGGTAAGTGTAGGAAAAGTTGCTACTAAGGAAAAAAAAAGAAAAGAAAAGAATAAATGATGGCTTAGTTTTTGAGGTGAGTATGTTATTATACTTTGAGACAGATTGTAATTTGGGACACATTGGACATTCTTAATGGTAAAGTCAACCTTTGCTTTGTAAGGTGAAGGGTTATGGTATTTTTTATCGAATGGTCTCTCGGGATGATGCACACGAGCGGCATATAGCTCTTCACAGGTTACTCTAACATCTTATCAGCCACATGTTATACGCGACCTAGCTCTCGGTGTTGAACACTGTTAGTATTAAATTTTGCTACAATCCTTATGCTATTTTTTCTTGTTTCACTTGCAATATGGTTGTTTTTTTTTTAGGCTGCGCATGAGACCCATGCAAAAAATATATAAGCATGTAAACGAGATTGGATGACTATGGACAAGAATCGTAAAGAATATTGAGAAAATAGATTTATGGAGGACGAGCTACAATTCTACAAATGATTACAGGGTTTCTCTATTGATGTTAAGTGTGAAAAAAGTTCTAAAAGGGAAAAGAAAAAGAAAAAAACAATGACTTAATTTTTGAAGTGATTAGCTTATGGTAATTTGAGGCATATTATAATTTGGGACACATTCGACACTCTTAATAACAAAGTCTCTGCCCTTGCTTCGTAAGGTGAAGGGTTACGGTATTTCTTTGCTCAATGAATCCTCCATTTGAATTGAATTTTTTTTCTTCGATACAATTGGTGGCATTTAATAAGTGGCAATAAGCATTGTTGTTAGGCTTTGATGCTAAATGTGCTGTTAAAATCGGATTCGAATATTTCTAACAATCAAGTACAACTTGTACATTTTCATTCAGAGTAAAAAGAGCAAACAATTGAAAGTGTTTTTCTATCTAATTGTATTGGGACACAACTTGAAACTCGTATGTAGCTTGGATGTACTTGATCAATGGTGGAAAAGCTGTCACTGCTTTAGTAACACATAGATAGACCAAAATCTGAAAAAAGAATATTGTGACACTTCATTTGGATTTGTTAACATGCCCTTCCAAGTATATCTGAAATGGAGAACGAAACAAAAAAACAGAAAAAAAAACATTTATTAAAGATCAAAAATAAAAAACCTAGTGAAAAGATTTAGGGGCACAATCCATAGTATGAAAATACAGCTATCTTGGTTCTGATATGATAATTTGTTCAATTGTCTCTAAGCAATTCAATCTGTAACAGTCAAGTGGTAGAAGATATAACATGTTATTCTCATATTTTTACCAGCTAGACCTTGCAAAGATAACACCTGATTAGTTCCAGGGCTATTGAATCACCGCAGACACAAGTGACATGCATATTGCAATATTTCTTGATATATGATGCAGATGCTCATTATGCCACTGTACATCATAGGAACTTAAAGAGTAACATAATCAAATGGAGAGGCTTGACCATATGAGTCATTAAGGACAATTAGGCTGGCTGGATCTGATGTCGTTGGGTCTCGAATGCATTAAGCGAAAATTTGGTTATTAAATAGAAGCGAAATAACATAGAGTCAAAATTATAATAATACGCAAACAACAACAATTGGTATTTTAAGTTCTGCACAGGATATGGTTGATAACATAACCAGGTAGTTGCAACCAACCTGCTTATGTAATCCTTATCCATGTTGCAAAGTTTATTCCATAGGTCAGTAGCATAAAATGTTGAGCTTTACAATAGCTAAGAACTGCACATACCAGGCCATATTGCCTACATATGATGTGTTGGGCATTAGGTCCCAAAGAAGTGCCAAGGTCCAACAAACTTGTGATGCGTACGGTAGTGAGAGCTGTACGACATTTCAAGTTATCATTGCTTAGTGATTTTAAAAATTAGAAGGCACAGAAGCATTTGAAGGAAGGAGAACTGAACCCATGCACTGTAACATCTATCAAGAGAGATGTCTCCAAGCTTACCTAAATACTAAAAAGCTTGCTTTCTGTATTGTAACTCATGTTAGGAGTGGCATTCTTGGGACTACCTAGTCACGCATATTGCGTCTGGTACATGCATTGAAAACTAAGCCAAGTGTTCTTTACGTCAGAAAGTGGAAAAGTTCTTGATACAAGCTTAGAAATAAAGATATAGGAGGCAACGGTCTAAACAATTATATATAACTAAACAATTATTATATTGTATATAAAGAAGTAATCTGATCTATCAAGAGTACTGTCATTGTTTGAAAGACATTAGTAGAATATGAGTACAACATAGATCTTCTACCAAATCATTCCTTCTCAACCTTAATGGCTTTGAACTTTTGATTCTTGAAGCTAGTCTTTTCATCCTGGAGATCGGTTGTCATATTTTCTAAGTCAATTACCCCTTTGGTGCCTTCCAAGCTCACCCCATCTGCATCTTTATGTACTTCTTCGGCAATCAGCCTTTGGCCTATGCGATCACTTTTCTTATCGATCTTCACTAAGAATATGTAAGATAGCCCATACTGCTGAATTAAGTCCTTATAATATTTACTGTTCACGCCCTCCTGTATGAGAGAAGAAAAAATTATTAGGTGAAAGTAATATAATATCACAGCATAGTCATTATAAGGTAATGCTCGTGGATTTACCTTTTCCTTTAAATTTATGAAGTCATACACAGGACAGTTAATAATTCTTTCGGCTGCCTCAAACAATGTCACATAAACATTTCGAATGCCATTTCCAACAGTTAGCTTTAGCATGTACCTGGCAATGGATATATATACTTATCAGACACATATATTAGTACACATGCATTAAGTTATAATGCAACCTGAATTTGCCACATCAAGCTGTTTGACATAAGAAAAATAGTACACAGTTGTAATCTAGCTGTCTAATCTGGCTTCATAGCTAAAAATGGATATTGATCTTTAAGATTAGAGCAGAGAAATAAGCACGCCTTCATATCTCTTGTGGTTCAAACAGCTGTTTTGCGTCCTAGCCCAATTTTATCATAGTGTCAAGGAATGCCATTGAAACAATTACAAGACAGGTACAATATCTCTAGCTCCGTGGTTTCTGCAATCCATCTTGAGAGTTAACCTTGGAGGTTACAACCACCTTAACCCAGAACCTTAAGTTTTTTAAAGCTCTTAATTAATATCAAGTCTTTGGTTGTTGTCTGGCAGCATTTCACCATTTTATGTTCTTTGAAAAGATGATAGCTCAAATGTTTTCGTGACCCATAAAAACATTGATAGCCGCTCTAATATTAGAATGCTCTAATATAAGCATGGGTATTGGCTAGTAAAACAACAATTAAGGAGTTGATAATTTTGATTTGAAGGCCACATGATGCATCTGGTTAATGATATCTCTTAGATGCTCTCCTTAAAAACCAAATTATCATCATTGAAAAACGAACATAAGATGCGTGGTAAACAACTAATAAATCTCAATCACTTGGTGCAAAAGTCAATGTAGTTCAGGCATAGTTCTCAAAATAAATTGAAAACATTTAAGAAATTTAGAACTTGTTACCTCGGTGAAAATCCACAATTTTGTTAGTACCACAGCACCTATATCCATGGCATTTTGCTCCTTGTTCAGTGAACACAACCTTTTTACTGCATTCATTGCATGCATCGTACCAAGGTTTTTCCATGTTGTCAATACTGACAATTGTTCCTTTGAAGGAACAATAGTTTTTCTGTTACAAGTTAGATCATATGAGTTGTGTTAGAAGAGAAGCAGTTAGTATATGTACTTTAGGCAGTTACAACGTAACCAATTACACGTGTTTATTAATAAGTAAACACTTTAAAAAGCACCTGAAACTCGTTTAGAGGTCGTTCGATCAGTTCTTCAATATTGACTCGTTCAGCATTTTGAAGTTTCAAACCCCGTAAAGGAGTTGCACTTTCATGGTTTGTGTTATGGCTGTAACAAGTAGTATGTTAGATTCATAGTCAACAAGCAAGTTGTAGCATTGATTAAGTATATATAGTATCTTGTCTCTCGCTGCAAGTGTTTTATACATACCACAATTTTAATGCTTCAACTTCTGGCAAAGCTGGATTTATATGGAGTGTCGTAGTGGAGCGTGTGGAAAGAGATACGAGACCTAAATTTTAAGTAAAGCATACATAATTAAAAGGAAAAAGTGGTTTTTCGCTTAAACTTTCCAGAAATTGCAATATTAGACATTATCTAAGAAAAATGCACCTCCATATCTTGTTACTTTGGCCTTTGAGAGAACAACAATAGGCTTATCATCTGCTAGCTCTGATAGAATATTGCCTTCATTTTTAGCCAAATCCGCCCATAATGTTATGACAACAGTGTCAAACCTAAAGTAGATAAGATACTTCAATGGTTAAGATTCTTTACTGATAATACGAAAGAAAAATAACCCAATGAACATGGAACATTACTCTGTGTTTGTGAGTATCATATCTCGCTTCATTATCCCACCACCTCCGGGCTTCTTTAGCAATGATAGGTTGTCAATGTCTCCCAATAAGCCAACCACATCTAAAATAGAGACGAGGGAATATATTTTAGGTAAGGTTAAGGTAAATTTATAGGTGATATATAATTTGTACAAAGTCTTCTATAACATACCAATGATACCATTGTCTTCAACACGGTGCTTTAGATCGTTGAATGAGACAAATTGCAATCGAAGCTGAGCTATATCGATGTTCGTCTCGAGCTCCTTCACTTGAGTACTGGAAGAAAAGGTTAGTTCAAACCTATTGTGTGCACTATCAAATTGTGGGTTCACTGGTTTGATGAGTCCGGTGGAAATCAGATACGTTTTATCCTTTTGAAGAGATTGTTGTAAGATATCTGCAACATCATTGAATACGATAGCTTGTATTTTTGTACCCTGTCATTACAAACCAATGTGATACATTATCGAGCATAAGTACGTAAGGAAAAAATGATTAATTACATAAAATTTTAGGATTAGTGTACCTTTTCGTCCATAAATATGATTTTCCACGTCTGCCCAGATCCCTTCGAGGTGCAATAGGGCTCCAGATTACCCCTTCGCAGTACTCTAACTTTTACCACCCAGTCTCTATCATATGCTTGAAGTTGATCTATTAGCACGTACGATCGATTCGGAGACTCTACTTTGATATTTGTATAGGTAGTTTAGTAACAGCATAAATATATAAGTGAAGACCATAATGATAGACCTACTTTAGACATTTTTCCTATCGGATACATAAGCAAGAGGTTGATATGTTAGAAATTACCAAGACAGAGGACATATATAAATGTTGCATTTGAAAAACTATTTGCTACTAAGGACATATATAAATGTTGCATTTGAAAAGCTATTTGTTACTATAATTTGTAGGATAATGCTTTATAGTCACCTTCGAGATGATTAGGTGCATGGCTTGAAGATCCAACTTCCGATGCGGTCAGAGGTAGGGTTTCTTTGGTTTCTTTGATTGTATCTTGTGTGTCCTCGACTTTGAGTGAAACTGACTTTTTCTTGCATTCTTGTACATCACCAGTTTGATCTTTGGCATTACTCTTCCTAGGCCCACGCTTTTGTGACTGTTTATCACCTGCACCAGCTTTGTCTAGATTCAGAAGGTGTGTTAGTGTGCATAAAACTCAATTTCAGGTAAGATATCTAAGCGAGCGTGACTGATTTGTCGTTTCTTAGACTATGTCTCTACTTCTCGTACCCTGCATTTCAGCTGGGTCTGTCGCTTTAGATGAACTGGGGTGGTGATCTTCAAAAGTAGAGATTGTGGCTTGCTCAGATAGCTGCTCGTCGTTTGACGACACAATGGTTTGTACTTTGGCATTACTCTTCCTAGGCCCACGCTTTCGTGACTTTTTATCACATGTACGAGCTTTGTCTAGATTCGAAAGGCGTGTTAGTGTACATATAACTCGATTTTCATGTAAGATATGTAGGGAGCGTGATTGATTTGTCATTTTTAGACTATGTTTCTACCTTTCGTACCCTGGATTCCAACTGGGTATTTTGCTTTAGATGAACTGGGATGGTGATCTTCAAAAGTAGAGATTATAAATTGCTCAGATAGCTGCTCATCGTCTGACGATACAACTGTAGAAAGCTTTCTTTTCCTTGCCATTGTCACCTCTTCCTGCGTAAATTGAATATCTACAAAAGCAAGCCTAGGAAATGAACAGAGGCATTTGTCAGATGGCTTGATTCGAAAGCCGTTTTCAAGTAACCAATCTGCTCATAATGTATATAGCAAGATATACATAATGCTTTTATTGCATATCAATAAAATTGTTACAAGAAAGTAAATTAAATTAGCGAGCACATGCAGGACTATGCAAGGTTTATATGTGTATCAGAAAAATGTCACGATTACTGATCAAGATGCCTTCTGCAAATGCACTGCGCTGTGTAGAAATGAAATTCAACAAGATCACCTCATAATAGTTATAAAGTGCCCTTTTTCCACAGGTTAACTACTTTTTAACTTACTTTCCAATCAGTCAACAGAAAATCAATTCGCTTACCACACTTGAGGCATCCCTGTGCTAGTATAGATGTGGAGCCTCTTCAATCCAACAAGTAACTCATCTTCTGTTACACTATTTTATCTCATGAGAGCCTAAAGTTTAAAACTTGGGGAGAAAATCTGATTGGAGCTTTTACATGTATGCCTTAATAAATCTCATATCTAATTTTAAACTATTTGCACCTTAACTTACTCTATCTGTTATCACTGTTTGGCTGGTTAACTGAGAAGTTACAACACAAAAACACAACCATTTGAATCTCATGCTCTTTAACTTTATGTTTATATTATGCACCGAGGTGGTCTTATGAAAGGACCATATCTTGTTGGTTGGTAGTTGCTAGAAACCAAGGTCCAGGAACGAAAAAAAATTATGTTGGTATGGGATTGGAGAGATACCTTTGTTTAAGTACACGGATATTCAAAAACAGTTTGTACAACCAGTAATGTCCAGTGATTTTGCTCTTACCAAGCTGCTTAGAAATGATATATTTTACTCAAGTACAAGAAAATCAGTGGACACCTGTGCATGCACAAACAATCAAACACTGGCCGTCGACATTTTCAATCCAATATGACACCATTTATTAATTTAGCTTTCACTCGAAGCATGTTTTGCAACAACATAGAGATTACATATCCCTCTAAGAGTTATATCTCTTTGTCAAAGCAACAAACTTGGTATCAAAGCACAAAAATACAGGAAAATGTTTGGGATCAAAGTAGTGGATAGCTTTAGCAATAATAAACTCTAAAGTGCTGAAACTAAGCAAAGAAGAAACTGATTTAGCATAACCAAAGAAACCCCAAACGCTGAGGAAGCAAAAAAATGAAAATTCATCTACCAGACATTTTTTTTTCTCATTTCAACCTACTGCATAATCATGCAATCCAGATGATCTAGTAATGGATCACTCAAAGATTGCATGTGGAAATTCAAGATATAACTTAAGCATGATAGGGTAAAACAATATCTTTGGGCATGATCTATCACCTAGTCCATTGTAATTATGTGGATCATATCTTTTACTACCATAACTTTAACGTAGATAAACTATTACCACGCTGTCCACGTAGACCAACCACCACCAAAATCTATTGCATTTTCTAGAACGTGTAAAAAAGTAAAACAGAGAGCTGAATTCCACATTTCCACGGATAAAGCCAAAACCAAAGGAGTACTGTAATTTTATAAACATTAAATCCATATAAGAAAACTAAGAGGCTCCAAGTCAAAAGTCCAAACATACATGAAACAAATTGATCCAAATTTGTTTCGCTAGAGCAGACTTTGTTTTATAGGGCTATTCTTTGCGGCATATATACAAACATGTGGTATACTATGTTACTTAACACTCACAATATCTTAAATGACAGTCATAGAAATTGAAATGTGTTTTTGCGGGAAACAATCAGAATTAAGGAAAACTGAAATAGGCAAGATAGATGGTATCAATTAAGATTATCATCATTGTTAGTGAAAAACTAAGATTATGATCATTGTTACTGAACAACTGGAAGAAATATTAAAATCTCTCACCAGGGGATCGACGGTTTCTGGAGACTGTTTGTAGGAGTTGATGACATATATATGGCCACATATTTATTGAGTTTGAATTCGGGGGACATGCTTTTGGGGGTTGCCAGTTTGAATTCACCGGCCATGATTTTGGCGGTTGTATGATATAGAAGTGCGCGACCTTTGAATGTGCTTCAACGGTCTTCAAGTTTTGTTTCCCTGAATATGCTTTAGATACTGTTGCCGAATATTTCTATTATTAGTTATTAGTTAGTTAAGAAAAGTATTAGGTGTACATTTATTAAATTTTTTTATTAATATTAACCAATTTACCATTAACCAGTATAATAAAATCTTATATTGACATACACATATATCTTATAGGTACATGTTCTTGAGGAAGGAAACATGAATGCTTATCAGTCGTAAAAGGTTTGTCTATTGCAATTGACAAGTGATTGATGTTAAGTTTTAAATCAAGTTCTAAGAGGGGAAAAGAAAAAGGAAAAAAACAATGACTTAATGTTTAAGGCGGCTAGCTTATTATAATTTGAGATATATTATAATTTGGGACACATTCGACAGTCTTGATGTAAGATCCCTGCCTTTGCTTTGTAAGGTAAAAAGTTACGGCATTCTTTTGCCCTACGAACCACCTCTTTAAATAAAAGGCTTTTTCGCTGATACAGTTTGTGGCATAAAACAAGCAGCAATAAACGTTGTTGTTAAATTTTGTTGTTAAATGTTCTCTTAAAATTTGGTTCCGATATATCTAACAATCAGGTACAACTCGTAGATTAAAAGTAAAAGAAACAAAAAATTGGAAAAGACATTAGTCAACGTGTTATAAGTAGCCACATTAGGTGGAATGGACTTCTCAAACATCTCGGAGAAGAGGTGAAAGCATCCACCATTCTGTCCTTGTAAATACCACCTATGACCGTATTGTAAATAAGCGATAAACATTTAATTTTCAAGAGATGGACTTACATAAACACTTTATTGACTCATTAGTCAAGAAAAAATTATGTAAATTTTTACTAATTAACCCTTGTAAATTAACATAGCATTTACAAAGTAACCCTGAACCAATTTTTTGTTTAATATTAGCTTATAGATTTTCTAGATTAGCGATAATTTGATAGATTCTGATACTTGAGAATCGAAAATAAAAACGTGGTCTCAATCTTGTAAAAGATCTCAAGACGAATATAATTAAACTTTTAATGTCAGGGCGTGTTTATTAATGGCCATATGTTCTCTTAAATACCAAGATGAAATAAGAATTGCATTAAGCTACTTGTGTGAATGAATTTTCAATGATAAGCTTCTTCATTTCAAGGTTTAAGATTAAAATCCTTCCGAAAACTCCAGATGAAAATGAAAACATATCTGAAAGTTCATGCTTTGTTTAAACAACTTTTCTAAGGCAAAGCATACAGTGTAAGACTGTGTTGACTTGTAAACTTAACTGTGGCTAATGCACGCTATATTGTTTAGTCCATTGGCTATGGTAACATGGGCAGTAGGATAAGAGGGGAAATCCCTGCCATTGCTTTGTAAGGTAAAGGATTACGGTAGTTTTTTGCCCGACGAACCCTCTCTTTCAATAACAGCCCTTTTTGCCGATACAATAAGTGACATAAAATAAGCGGCAGTAAACATTGTTGATAAATGTAGTTGTTAAATGTGTTCTTAAAACTGGATTTCAATATTTCTAAAATAAAAGTAC